>APFE030129370.1:0-21445 GCA_000404065.3 Pinus taeda
CTAGACCATGGTGACAACAATAGTTTGTTAAACCAAAACATAGCATTGCATTTTGGACCCTTTTATGAATTGTTTTGCAAGAATTATGCCCCACCTCCTGCTTCTCCTCTCCTCTCACTTTTTTAGCCTCAGAGCTCAGGTGGTCCTTAAACTTCACCCAACAATGGGGAGGTCCATAGACCGAGCCCATTGTCGCTCCCCTTTTCCAATCCCCATTACCTTCGTAACATGTCAGCCTTCCATTTCCTAAAACATTCGCACAATCCCCTCTTCTAACTTACAGTTTGCCAGGAATAACTCAAATCCCTTTTCCCCTCTTACTAGGGATTAATAATGTTGGCACTCAACTCCACCCAACTGTCTTTCCAATCAGAATCTCTAGCATTGTCATCGGCTTGAGAGGAATTCTAGTTAACCCAACACTTTCTTTGCATGCAACGATAATAGCTACTTCCCATGAATCTTACCAATTGCTTCCCCCTGTCCCCTTCTTCCATCTCATGCTCCTCATTCATTCTCTTGCAACAATCAACATCACCCAAGCATGGTTTAAGGAAATCAGTGTAACGAAACCAAACAACATGCAATTATCCCCTTGATGGTCAAAGGCGCTACCAATTTGGCAGAGGGTATGGATACAAAACCATGCGATTACTAGTAATTTCCTTCCCCAATGCCACCAATAATTCTCTACCCCCCATGGCTTCTTCCTATTTACCCTCCTCTCACCCTAGCAAAACCCTACCCATAACATAATTACAATGGAGGAGCAAGGCCAATAACATACCCGAGTTCAAATGGCATTTGTCATTGAGCTTGGCATCTTTGGTTTTGTCTTCCTCCTGCACCACTGCGATAACACTTTTTTCCACAAGCAAAGACTCCAACAATTGATGCTTTCCTCCCTCACCTACCTATGTTCCTCACCTCACCTCTTGTCCTACCACCTTTCCCACCTCCCCAACATGCATTCATGCCAAGGGTTGTGACACCCATTGCCTTGAGCATGTGGGGGGTAACGGTACTACTTGAAGAGGTACCGATCATTACTATGACTAGCCTATCCCAACTGTCATCTTGCATCCCAATCGAGGGCTTGAATTACTGGGGAACTATTGTCCCTGCTATGTATGAGGTCCCGTTCCAGAATTTCCCCCAAGGGTTTTAAAGTTTTCATCCCATGGTTGGACTGGACAACATCTTTCTAACATTTCATATTGATGATTACATCCCCAGTTGGCAAGAAAGTAAGTCTCATCCTATTTTAAATTACACTGTCCATTAATTATGTTTCCCATAAAAAAATGTGTCGATTACTTTGTTTATCTACAATATAGGAATAAATATAATCACTACATCATTGATAATGGTAGTAACATTTTCTCTAAACTTACTATTTTCTTTTACATGGTGTTAATTTTCTTTTCATTTTTTTTCTTACAATTTGTATGAGCCTAGAATAGACCCAACCTGTTGACAAGTAGAAAACTTCTTACCTGCAACAAGGGATCATCACCCAATTGATGTCACAATTAGACCTTTATTTGTTTACTATGGAGACATCCACCGATATGTTGCTTGGTTGCCACTAAATGTATGGCTCCTCAAAAAGAGACATTTATTGAAGCTCAACTAAATTCTATATTCAATTCTATTTCTATTATGGAGAAAAGAAAGAATCGTTTTATTTCTATCTACCCAATTCTAACCTAGCTCTATCAAGAGAGGAAACAATCCAATCTCAATTAGAAACATGGAGAATTAATGGGAATTGAATTTAATATAAAGATGAACTAATAAATCAGATAAATAGTTCATATGAATTAAAGTAATTAAGAGAAATATGCATATGTAGTTTATTGAATAAGTAGAGACCAAAACGACATGAACACATACATAGGTTCACATATCAGCAATTGAATTCAATATATGGTTGAATTTTTGTATCACATATATAGTTCATATGATAAAATAACAATTGAAGTAAAAACAAGCATGTAACTTAACTACAAAATTAAATATCAGAAATCATGTGTAGGTCTACTTGAATTCAATATTCAATTCTAAAATTACTCTTACTAACCATGAAAATATAACTTAACATTGGTTTTAAATGAGCATATATTTACATAAAATTAATAATCATGCATAACCATATAACACATACTCGTGTAGAATAGAGAAGAAATTAAAACTGGATGATATATTTATGGATAGCCAAATTTGAGTAGTACTACAAATTAATTGAAAATAATTATTTCAAGTCTTTGCACAAGTCTTATAACTCTGGAAATAGTGCCCAAAACATGAATATGTCTTCAGGCCTTAGTGTGAAAAATATTTTCAAGGATCAATTATGATAGCATAATTTTTTTCATGGCCTAATCATTCTCCTCCCCTCTACTCTTTCTAGAGGGTTGTATTTATAAAATAATTTCAATTAATAATAACAAAATATTCTCTAACTCTTTCCTAACTATATAAAACTATAAATTTGTTGATGAAATTAATTTGTTATGAAAGAAAAGGGATTTGTCTTTTAAATCTCCTTGATAATTATTTTTTTCTTCAATTGAGACTTAATTTTTTCATATTTTGTTTGAAGTCTATTCTTGTATAATTGAATAATATATATAAATAATAAAAATTAATAAGTATGAAAACTTACAATTTTTATAAAAGAATAATTAAAATAAAAACACACACAAATATTTTACATCTTTTTTAGGAATTTTCCTCGTTAATTTGACCAAATTAACCTTCCAAAACTATTCTCCTCTATCTTAGCTTTCTAAAAATATATTATATTCCTAATTTGGACTTTTAGAACTCTATATATGGCTTCCCAAAGTTCATTCCTTAGGCACCACTAATCAACCTCATGGGTTAATATTAGCCATTGATCTAAATACAAAAAACAATATACCACATGCATCACAGAGGGAAATCTTGTAGGGTTTAAATGATATTTTGTAATTCTAATAATTTGTGTGAAATTAAATAGGAAGGTATAGATGGAGTAATCGACATAGAAGGCTTTTGATTGTGCATGAATTTTTTTAGTTAAAATCAAATAAAAATAGAATTAAATAAAATAAAAAGAAGAATAAGAATGAGATCAAACCACATTATTCCCCGCATAACTAAATGTTTCATATCATTCGTTATGATGAATTTCCATGTCGATCTAAGGGACATGTCATCTTCTTACTCAACATGTGAATTTAACCTTCCACTTCATCATCCATGTTAGCTTCCACATCCATTGCCATGTCAGCATGTCATGCCATCAAAACACGATAAAAATAAAAAACTTTATAGGGCCATGACTTTTCATCTAGAACTTGAAATGTTGAAAAAATTATATCACCAAATTCCCCACATAGTAGACATCATATGCTTAGTCTAAGTCAACATTCCACTCCATCATCCATGTTAGCTTCCACATCGACTGCCATGTTAGCATACCATGTCATAAAAACATGATAAAAATGCAAAACTTTAGAGGGTGATGACTTCCACTTGATCATCCATGTTAGCTTCCACATCGATTGCCATGTCAGCATGTCATGTCATCAAAACACGATAAAAATGTAAAACCTTAGGGGGACATGACATTTCATCCAAAAATCGAAATGATGAAACCTTTATATCACCAAAAAGATCTTGAGGAGTATAATAAGTGGGAAGCCTCAAAAATGGGATTTTATGAAACATAAATAATTAATCATAAAAGAAAAAAAATAAAATGAACGAAGGCAATATTTTCAAATTTTCATATGGGGGGTTCAAAAATTAAGAGTTGTTGAAGCTTCAATAAATAGCAACACACGAGGGCAAAGTAGTTATTTCTATATCAATTTAAGTAAAATACTTATTCACATATAATATTAATAATAAGCATAATCACTATAAAGATAAATTTCTTTATTTATGAGTACCACCTTATGTTTATGAATATAATATATATTCTCACAAATCACAAACATTGCGTGATTAATAAATCATTTCTTCAAGCCAATTTATGATGTTTATTTTTGTTACCTTTCAATCTGCAAAAGACTGATCTAAATCATGACATGGGGGAATTGCTATGGTTAAGTAAGAAATTTCCTATGTGTGTTCCTCATCTCTCTTGACCAAGTATTACTTCTCTACCCATGAGTGTCTATAGTCCCAATTAACATGTCTTGGTATTATACAAGTATGGCCCCATTATTAGAGAGCGGCCATAGACCTGACAAGTTTAGTTGTACTTCCTGAACCATATGGCACTTCCAACTTCCTTTTATTAGATTTTGAAATTTCATTTTAGATTTATTGAAAATATTTTCAATTTCATTTTATTTGCAAATTAGGTGAAAGGAAGTGGGGTGATACAAGAGTTATTTAGATTTTCTTGGTAGTTCACTAACTTCCAAAGTTTAGCTTAAGATATTCCTTCCATCAATCATTCTAAATATAAGCTTCTTTTATTGTGATATGAATTGGGGAAAGAAGAAGAAATGCATAAGAAACCTAAAGTATAAATGTGTCAGTGCTATAGATGCCAATTGATTATAATGGAGTTCTACCATAACTATATAAATTTTATTAGGAAGTCATAGAACATTGTATGGATGATTAAGTGTGATGATTTCATTTGTAGGCATGAATTTAAGAATAACCTATATTCTATCATTTAATTATTGAGGGTTACAACCCCTTTTCAAAATTTCATGCAAACAAAGGGAACATAAAAACATGCAAATTTTCAATAACATAACCATAACAATAAATTTGAAAGCACAAAAAGAAGAAGAAGAAGAAGGAAGAGTATAGAAAAGTATAAAAAACATAATTAAAAATGTAAAATAAAATTATTGAATTATAATCCCTGAATAAAAAAGATCTTGATAAAAAAATATGTCATCATCTAACTTGTTCAAAATGGAATGTGTAAATAAATTCTCAAGGGTAGGTTGATTTGTATAAAATTGAACATGTTTAATTGGTTTACATGTAACTATTCCCTTTCATTTAAGTTAAGATTGTGACATATTAATATTACCTCAAATGGTGTTATTCAAGCTTTTTATTCAAAGAAACTAGAAAGGAGCATGTTTGTAAAATCCTAAACTAATTATCAGTTTGAAAAATAGGAGAGCCAAATTAATTAAGCCACACATCAAAATATTAAATGAAAGGTGATGTGTAACTAAAAATTAAAATTTTCTACCTTTTACTCTCTTTCCTAGTGGAGTCTTGCTTTAAAAAAATATTTTATTAGACATCTTATATCAAAGTCGTTACTGTAGGAAACTGATAGAAGTTAGACATAGAACTTGGATGAAAATGTCTAATGAATGGAGCATGGATAGGATGAAAAATAGCTATGATAAGAAAGAAAAATTGTAATTCCCTGAATCTGTCTTGTTGATGTTGTGTCGCCTACTTGACATAACTTCACTATCTGAATGTGTGAATTTTTCAAGTATAGTGTAGACTAGTACTTAATTCTAAACACCGATAATTAATTTTAATGATTATATGTCTTCTTTTATAATTTACAACTTATTAGTCAAGCAATTATACTTTATAAATTCAAACATTAATAATAGAAGAAAAGAAGAGATCACAATGCACAAGAAAAAGACAAATTTTACTATGGGAAAAATCATTTCTTACCTTACTGAACTAACTCAACAAGAGATATCAAAGTAAATATTATGGACAAAACAACCAGCAAGAGACTCCATAAAGTGTCAAAGTCAATCCTCCTCAATATGATTGTAATCACAAGTGTACTAATAATTCAACTAATGTTTCCATAGATAAGTATCATAGAATATGTGGTCCTTATGCATAGTGATAGACCTTAGTAGTTTGACCCTTTACCACAAAGATTACTCATAGAATCTTGGCCTCTTTTCATGATATGACCCACAGAGTTTCGGCCTCTTTCACATAGATGTTTTTGCCTTATTGCACAAGGATAAATCATAAATGTTTTATCTTCGGGTTCAAAAATAATTTGGTATTTTAGTACAAATATATACCACATAAAATATTCAACCCTTTCTAGAGATTTGACTTAAATTTTGTCTTCTTCTTAACCTTCTATATGCTCCTTTCCATGCTTTGTATGCCTTGAAGATATTATGCTTGATTCTTAGGTCAAAGTGTTGGAGAGGAGGAAAAATAACACCAATATATAGTGAATCCATCGATCAAATGGGTGCCATGAATAACTGAGTTGATTTGATGGGTAAAGGGTTGACTTGGACTACTTGTGGTGCTAAAACAAAAAATAAATTTTGTCTTTTCATAATTACAAAAATAATTTAATTTTTATTTTGAGCAAGAAGAACATGATTTACATAAATATCAAAAATATATTATGAATATTAACCATACCTACAACTTCAATACACCTCTTAGCTAGGGAGGTATTCATAACTACGACTATCAAGATGATCGCAATTTGAAAAATTATCTAAGGAAAGATCAAGATTAAGATAAGCATCATCATCAATATTAGAATTACCAACTTCAAAATAATCATGGTTCACCATAAAAAAAGTATAGACATAGTCTAGTTGAAACACTAGACCCTTCATCGATCATAAAGAAGATCACTCTAAAAAGATATTTGAGCATGATGCATGGAGGCTCCTTCTCACTCTACAAAGAGATTTGAGCAGCCTCTACGACTATTGTCCAACCATGGTCTAACTGACATAGGAAGAAAATCCTCTTTCAGGCCATTCGTCAGACCAATGTCAAAGTGACACAAGGAGAATGTCATCTATCAAATCATTCTCCAACCAAGGTCAAAGTGAAACAAGAAGAATGTTAGTCTATGATGCTATCTATTTTTTCAAACTATTCTCCAACCATAGTCATAATGAAAGAATGAGAAATTCTTCAACCAAGGTCATAATGACATAGGAAGAAAATCATACCACTCGCTAACCATGGTCATGAAGACACAATGCCAATTTCCATTCATAATGAAGTCTCATAAGCTCTCCTCTTAGTGAGAAAGTAAATCTCCACAACCCTAAGCTTGTCCTAAAAATACATAAACTTCCCTATAGAAAGAAGCATCATAAGAATACCAACTATCTATTTATGAGTGGAGATGTACTGAATCTTGATAACTTCCTTTAGCTCCTTGTCTCAAATGAAGTGATACATGCTTCAAATTTTCATCATGGTAACAACCATCATCTGATCAAAATAATCTAGCAAGTAGCCTCATAAGTCATACTGCTTCTCATCTTGTCAATCCAGCTACAAAAAATTATTTATATCTTCAACACTCTCTTCTCAAACTAGGTCTTTAGTTGGACTTCTCATCCATGACCAATTGTACCATGATGGTACCACATGTTTAGAAACACATCTTGTCTCAACCATAAACTTTTATGTTTCCTTTACTAGATCACATTTTTTAGGACACCCAAAGTGGGTGCTCCCTCTCATACTGAGACATGTCCTCATGTGGTAATTCAATTTTCTCCCTCTCCCACTATTGTATTTAAGTATATCATCTATTGATGACAATCCATAATGTTGAGATTATAGATTAGCACCCTCTAAAGTATTCAATGAGATTTTCTAGTCACAATATTGGGGTAGCTTTTATGTACACTTCTCCCTCCCCAATTATTGAGGAAAAAAGTCTCTGCATGAAGTTGGTGTAGTATTAAAAAATGATGATAATTGAAGTGTACCTCACATCAACAAAAAATGTCTTATCACGATCCTCCCCCTCTTGCTAAGAGAACCTTCTATTGCTAAGCCTTGTAGATACCCCGATCAAAGCATAGCTCAAACTTCCTTTTCTAACAACTGCTTCTAAGATCATATCTCATCTTGTACAATAAGTCATCATTATGGTAAAGTCCTCTTGCACTTATTTGTTCTTGCACTTCTTCCATCTACTTTTTAAATCCATGAAGACCTTTAATATGTACCTAAAATCATGGCTAAGAGGCCATGGAAGATAATTAAAATTAAGTAAACAACGAAAATACAAAAGACTAATTAATAGTAAAATAAAAATAATAGAAATAATTGATAAAAATGGAAATGTTTCTATTTAATGAAATAAAAACCACTGGTCAACTCTACAAAAGAGAGTCTAAACCAGGAGAATCTAGCTCTGCAGAACACTCTACATTGTTCATGCACATTAGACATTAAATAGAAAACATGGTTTTAGGGAAGTTAGAACAACATCCTAAGAAACAGAAACTAATTCCTATCCTGACATTACATGAACCAACTCAACCTATTCTAGGATATTCTCCATTATCTTCAACACTCCCCCTTAATGGAGAATGGGTTCACAAATATTCTTGACATCTCCCTAAACATTTGAAACTTAACTTTTCCAAGAGGCATAGTGAAAATGTCTGCAACATTATCACATGTATTACAATATTCCAAATGGATTTCTTTAGATTTCACTTTCTCCTTGACAAAGTGGAATTGTGTATCAATGTGTTTAGTGATTTTGTGAAACATCAGATTATTGGCAAGTTTGATTGAAGTCTAATTGTTGTTGCATCTATTTGTTCTTCCCCAACATCTTGGAGAAGTCTCCACAACCAAACTGCCTCACATGTTGCTGCACACATGGCTTGATATTGTACTTTCGTTGAGGAAAAGGAGACTATGTTCTGCTTCTTATTACTTCATGTGATCACCCCAGATCCAATATTCAATGCATAACCTATAATAGATCAACGATAATCTACATTTCCAACCTAATCTGAATCTACAACTCCTAGCAGTCTAACATCAGAGGAGTGAGTGTAAATAATACCATAATCTATTGTACCTTGTAGATACCTCAAAACACTTTTCGCTGCAATCCAATGGCTTTCAAGTGGTGTCACACGGAATGAGTCGAGGTTGCGGACAAGATCGCCCTTCCTAGTATCTAAAGATATCTAGTGACAAGCAAGCCAATCAAAAACTATCTTTCTCTAAATATGCAATTAAAAACAAAGGCAAACAAGTGTTTTAGGCCTACCTTGGGTCCAATGAAAGTTTGTGGAAGCCTCTCTCCCTTGCTCCAAAAGAGCTTCCTTGAAGTGATTCTGCAAACAAAAACAATCAAACAAATTAAATACCACATGAAAATCCAATATCATAAAGCATATTCATCATAATGATCAAGGGGATTATGAAACAAACCACATCAGACAATTTGTTGAGAAAAATGAATCTGATTGTATTAATTAAAATGAAAGAAGAACTTTACAACTTGTGTCTTGATGTTGTACAATCTCCTCCCAGGGTCCGACAAGAAGTCTCCTCTACTTTAACAAGCTTCACTCACTTCCCAATGAAACCAAAAGGTATGTGATCTCTCCTCTCAAGTTTAACTAGGATGTCCCAATTCCATCATCATTTACCCTTAAAAATGTTCAGCTTCTAACCTTGCTAGCAACTAACCCAATGCCTTAATTTATAGTGCAATGGAGGGAAGTTACTAGGTCCTGCTTCAAAGGGATAAAGCCCTCCTTCAAAGGGATAGCTCCTCCTATCAAGAGATTATCTCCTTCTATTTTGGGATGCATGAGCCACCTTGGAGTGAACAATCCATGTCAAAATTCCTTTTAGAATCATCTAGAATTAACCCAAAGTGAGTTTTTTAGAATAAACTTGCGCCTTTTTGACTTTTACATCGGTACGCACCCACCCCTTTACAGATAGAGTGTGCATATACGTAGGTAACATGAACAAAGGGTGCGGGCCCGCAGGAAAATGTGAGAGAAAGTGTTGAACCAGAGCTTTATTGATTTTTAATGTCTTTCTCTCATTTGCAAAGCTTGACATGAAGAGCTGAGGTCTGAGACTTGGTTAGGAGGACAGTATAAGTGATGATAGACCCATAGTAACTGCAAATAGTCATGGTGACGATATTTTTGTATAACAAGTGGCTTAGACATAAATTGACTTAGCACACTCACTGTAAAAGCCAAATTAGGTCTGGTGGTGGTCAGGTAGATTAGACTCTCAACTAGCTCTCTGTAAACTATTGCATCCACCACTTTTGAGCCATCCTCACACTGCAATTTGATGTTTTGTTGCAATGGTACTGTTGCATGCTTACACTAATCCATCCTAAACTTTTCTAATAGGCCTTTGACCTACTTTTCTTGGGACATAAATGTTTGACCTAAATCTCTCTGGATATCAAGACCTAAACAATATCTGAGTTCACCGAGGTGTTTCATTTCAAACACCTGTGACATCTGTTGCTTAATTTCATCGATTAGATATCTAGCATTACCTATAATGATGAAATACTCTACATACAACGAAATCAACACTACACGCCCTTGTCCATCTTTCATGGTGTAAATATTAGGGTTTTTATTAATTCTATTATAGCCAGCTTGTAGAAAAAATGAATCAATCTTTTCATACCAAGACCTAGGAGCTTGTTTTAGTCCATAGAGTGCTTTCTTCAATCTACAGACTAAATGTTCTTTTCCTTTTTGGACAAACCCTTCTGATTGCTCTAGATAAACTTCTTCTTTTAGTTCTCCATTCAAAAATGTAGACTTTACATCTAGTTGTTGCATCATCCAATGTTTCTTAGTAGCTAAAGCAATTAACATTCTCATAGTATTCAATTTAGCTACAAGGGGAATGGTTTCTTCATAGTCTATTCCTTATTTTTGTGAGTACCCCTTTGCTACCAACCTAGCTTTTAGTTTTTCTATGGTTCCATCTGCATTAATATTTGGTTTATATAACCATTTACAACCTATGGTTTGCTTTCCTCTAGGAAGTTCAACCAATTCCCAAGTGTTATTTCTAATTATTGAATCATATTCCTGTTCCATGACTATTTTCCATTCACTACATTCATTCTAGTTATAAAATCATTTTCCCTATATCTTGTATGCATTTGAGCTTTCCTACCTGATCTCTTGAGTGGTGGGGTGGCTTCAAACCTTATTTCATCATCATTTTCTTTTTCTTCCTAATGTTGTTGTTGTTGTTGTTGTTGCTATTGTTGTTCATCCTCTGCCTTTGTCTGCTACTGACCCTGATTTTTCTCTACTTCTTCTTCCACCAAGTAGAGAATGTCCCATTCCTCATTGTGCTCATTAGATTATTCATGATCCTACTCATGGAATTTGACATCTCTACTAACAAAAATCTTGTGAGTGGAGGGATTAAATAATTTGTAACCTTTATACTATGAACAATACCCTATAAAGGTACATTTGATAGCTTTTGAATCTAATTTTCTTCTATCTTCCTTTGGAATGTTGGAAAATGCTTTAGATCCAAATACTCTTTAAGTGTTTTACTGCAGGATTAAATGCATATAATGCTTCATAAGGAGTTTTAGACTCAAGACTCTTTGTAGGACTCCTATTTTTCAAATAAACTGTAGTATTCACTGTTTCAGCCCAAAAACCATTTGAAAGATTCCTACCTTCCAACATACTTCTAGAACATTCCACTAGTGTTTTGTTCTTTCTCTCTGTTACTCCATTCTGCTGTGGAGTATGGGGTACAGTGAATTGCTACAAAATTCCATGATCTTTACAATGCCTGATAAGCTCATCCTTCTTGTTCTCCCCCTTCAATACCTGATAAGCCCATCCTTCTTGTATTCTCCCCCTTGATCAGAACGAAGAATTTTTAGTTTTTTCCCTATTTTTCTTTCAATCATATTTTTAAACTGCTTAAAGTATTCGAATGTATGACTCTTTTTACTTAAGAAATACACCCAAGAATACTTCGTACAATCATCAATAAACGGTAGGAAATAAAGTGCACCTCCTAATGATTTTGTTTGCATGGGTCCACAAAGGTCTGTGTGCACTAATTCCAGTATATCCCTATGTTTCTTTTTTACTCGAGTAGGGAATTCTTTTCTATGCATTTTTCCTAATATACAAGCATCACAATCATTATGTACTTGCTTTAGCATAGGAAGATCTCTTACCATTTGCTTCTTTTGTAGTAACAGCAAATCATTGTAGTTGATGTGGCCAAATATATGATGCCATAGCTCTTCTGTAGTCAAGCTCACTATTCTCAATGCTCAAACTCATGCAGGTCTTACATCCAACTTGTACAATCCTCCTGTTCAGATTCTTGTAGCAATTGTCTTCATGCCATCTAGCAGATCTTTAATATAACAGTTAGATTTAAAGAATTCAACTGTTAGATCTTGATTTATAATCATGGATATAGAAATCAAGTGCTTTATTACACCAGGCACATACATAACATTATGAATTTTTTGATATTACCATTAGGTCTAATGACAGAAACTTTCCCACACCCTTTGATTTGATGACTTCTATCATCTCCTAGGTAAATTTGTGCTCCTTTATCGATTCCTTTCAAATCTTCGAACCAATGCGTGTTCCATTTCATGTGTGTTGGAACTCATAAGTCTACATACCAGATGTCTGCATCAACATTCTCATCACGATCTTCCATGAACAATCTGAAATTCTTCCCATTATTGTCATTCACAAGATGACCTGCATGTATTTTTTGCTTCTACTATTCTTCATGATATTTCTTCTTCCTTCACTCCCTAGCAATATCACTCATTTTTCCATAGTAAATGCATTGAGTTTCAGAGTAGTTGCTATTTCGATGCATACCTTGGGTCTGATTTGGTCTTTTGTGTGATTTTGCTCTGTTTTGTTGTTGTGGACTTCCTTTCCCTTTGAAGAGGTTTTTCTTTGCCATTAATGCAAGATCAGCACTCTGGGGCTTCAGAGTTGATCTTCTTTCTTCTTCCTACATCAGTATTCCTGTCAGCTCTTCAAATTTCAGGATCTTCTCTCTTACATTTATCCCAGTGATGAACATTTGGTAATCATGAGTGACACTATTCATGGTAATTGTTACAAGATCTGTATCGTCAATTGTATGACCAATGTCTGCCAAGTTTTTCTTCAGATCCTTGATCCTTGCTATGAATGAATCAATTGTTTCATTCCCATCCAGCTTTAGCGATAAGATCTTACTCTTGAGGAACAGAAGATGATTTGAATTCCTGATCTCATAAAAATCCTTCAGAATTCCCCGGATCTTGTTAGTTGTCTTCCATTCTATAATGTGTGGTATGATGCAGTCATTCACTGACATCTTCAATAGTGTCCTTGCTTTACCTTCTCACTTCTCCTAATTTGGGATCAACGATGATCCAGCCATGGGCCTTGGCTCATCCCCATTCACAATCATCCAAACACTCTACACATCTAACAGAGTCTACATCTTGAATTTCCCATTTCCATAATTGAACCATCAAGCTTTTTATGCTCATTCAAGCATGCTTCAAACAAATTGTTATTCATATTGGCAATTTAGACAAAAAAATTCGATAGGTAAAAGAATATGTTAGATTTTACCCCAGATCTGTGACAGAGACAGATCATTGATCTTAAATGTTGTTTGATCTTGCATCACACCTACTAATCACCATGGCTTCCTTCACAGTCTCTAGACAACCTTCTATTGTCAGCCTCCACAACCTTCTCCAAGATGCAGCCTTCTCTTGGAGCCCTTTTGTTATTTACACAATGGTTGCAGATATACGCCCAATATCTAAGACAATCATAGATATACATCAATTTTTTGAGATGTCATCACAAATATATTCCTAATATCCAAGACTATCACAGATATACACCTAATATCTAAAATTTTCGTAGATGTAAACTTAAAACTTGCGACGATCGAAAAATAAAAATTGCGAGTCATGTAAGAGTGCTATCGTCGTGCCTATCCACTCAAAACCTGTGATGATTTCAATTTAGTCGCACCCACCAGACAGCGTACAAGTTCATCAGCCTTGATGCTCTGATACCATGATAAAAATGGAAATGTTTGTATTAAATGAAATAAAACCCATTGGTCAGCTCTACAAAAGTGAGTCTGAGCAAGGAGAGTCTAGCTCTGCAGAACGCTCTACATTGTTCATGCACATTACACATTAAATAGAAAACATGGTTTTAGGGAAGTTAGAACAACATCCTAAGAAATAGAAACTAATTCCTATCCTAAGGTTACGTGAACCAACTCAACCTATTCTAAGATATGCTCCATTATCTTCAACACTAATAGAAAAAGAGATATAAGATACTTATCTTTTGAGAAAAAAAGATCAACTTCCTCTTGATCCAATCCTCCTCTCAAATGACGGTATTCATTCCTTTCACAAACTAGGGTTACATATTTCAATGGAAATATTGAACTAGGTCTAACTCTAGGGTTTTATCGACAAACCCTAGATATTTATTACCAAGAACATTAAATTTCTACGGTTTATTAAAAAATACTAATAGGGACTCTATATGACTTCTAATTTTATGTCAGGGACCCCTTCAAGTCCCTCCTTTCCTAGCCTACTTGCAGTAATTCTAGTAAGCTAATTCCTTATCACCAACTACTAGAGATTTTGAAGAATCATTATTGGATTTATTCTGATGGGAATGCTCATCATCATCGTCGTTGTTCTTTCTCATACTATCCTTCGATGTTGCAGGACAATTATTTCTATAATGCCTAGATTTATAACATCCAAAAAATTGGACATTTGACAAATCTCTCTTTCCTTGTGAATTGGATCTTCTACTTGCATTTTTATTTTGAGTGACAAATTTATTCCTTCCATTATCCCTTCAGCAAAATCTTGAGATTTTTCTTATCATGGCTATGCAACATTCCTTTAGCTATAAGCCTAGATTCCTCTTGAGGGCAAGAGGACCACAATTTCTCAAAGCTTAGAGCATCCTTTCTAGCACAAATGTCAGTTGCAAATCGATCCCATAACTATAGTAGGCCATTGATTGCTGTAGTGATTATTTTAGATTTATAAAGAACTTCACCAATGCTTTGTAGATGATATTTTATGTGAGAAATTATCACAAAGTATGAAGCCATAGGTTCATCCATTGACTTTTTTATATCACAAAGTTGATTTGTTAATGACATCTTTCAACCAATGTTGTTGTTTGAGTATAAATTAACAAGAGCAACATAGACATCCTTTGAAGTAGCCAATTATGAAACAAATGGAATCACATGCTCCTTGAGAGATTCAAAGAGAATTATTGAGGCTTTGACCTCACACTTCCTAAAATTTTCTTTTAGATCATCATCATCATCTTCATCTGGTTGAGGTACTTTTCCTTGGACATGATATTTCAAAACTTCATGATCTTCTGGGACAATATAAATTATCTTCTTCCATGCTTTGAAGTTAGAGGCTCCTTCAAGTTTGTTTCCTTCCTTACAAGTGGGAGCCATTTGCTTAGAAACCATGAAAATAGAGATAGGATAATTATTTCTTTGTTGAGAGAGAGAGAGAGAGAGAGAGAGAGAGAGAGAGAGAGGGATTCAATTGAATGCAATTTTCAACTTTATTCCTTCACGAAAGCTCTGATACCATGTTGATTTTTCAAGTACAATGTAGACTAGTACTTATTCCTAAACACTAACAATTAATTTTGATGATTATATGTCTTGTTTTAGCATTTACAACTTCTACATAAAGAAATTATGCTTCAGAAATTAAATTGTTAACAATAGAAGAAAAGAAGAGATAACAATGCAAAAGAACGAGACAAATTTTACCTAGGGAAAATTCACTTGCGCTAAAAACCCAACAACTCTTTCCTTAGATAACCAATCCAACAATAGATATCAATATCAAATCTATGGACAAACTAACAAACAAATGCATCCACAAACTATCCAAGTCATCCCTCATCATTTTGGTTGTAATCAAAAGGGTACTAATATATTAGTACTATTTTCCATAGAGAAGTGTCACAAAAGATGCAGACCTTATGAACAATGATAAATCTAAGTAGTTTCACCATTTACCATAGATATTACTCCTAGAGGGTTGGCCTCTTTTCACATAGATGATCCATAGAGTTGTAGCCTCTTTCATAGATATGTTTTGATCTTCTTGCACATGGATAACTCATAGATATTTTTCCTCCTACTTTATAGAGATTTTATCTTTCAATAAAGAGATATACCACAAAAAAGATTTGATACATTCAAGAGAGTTGACTTAAATGTTATCTTCTCCTTGACCATAGTTCTACTCCCTTCCTTGAATTGTATGTCTTGAAGATATTATGTTTGATGCTGAGATTGAATGTGTTGGAAAGGAAGATGAATGACTTTAATATATAGTCAATCCATGGATCAAATGGGTGCCACAAATAGTTGAGCTGATTGGAATTTAGAGAGCTAACTTAACCTACTTGTGATGCTAAAGCAAAAAAATAATTTTTCCTTTTAATAAATACAATTTTTTTTTCTTTTAAGCATGAAGAATATGCTTTAGATAAATATGAAAAATATATTCTAAATCGAAACCATAGCTTCAAACTTCAACAAAATGAACAAAACAAATATATTTTAATTACAAATTACATTAGAGTCTAACCTTATTCTAATATGATTAAAATTATTTAAAATGAAACCTCCAATTTAGTCAATCATATTTCTCTAACATGCAAGGATATATATAATAGAAATTAAAAATACAATTTAATTTTAAAATTTTTAAAAAAATTAAAAAAAATTCTTCTTAACAAATTTTCTACATTATCATAAAAATCATTATAGTAAACCTAAAACTACATTATCATAAAAATCATTATGGTAAACCTAAAACTATGAGAAGGAAAATGTAATTGGATTAAATTTTAACAAAAGCGATGTGAAGCAACTTCATGCACCATATCCTATAGAATCATCTTAATATTTATTGTTTTATTTACATCATAAAATGTGTTAATATCACTATACAGCAAAACTCCATTCAAGAATGATGTTTCCAACCAAATTTCAAGTGTTTAATTAAAACCAAGTTGAAATTTTATCACTGACTATGAAGAATTCATGGATGGGTAGTATCGCCGATAAGAATTTTGTGAAGCAATTTCAAGAATTAGAACTTGTCGTTTATTATTAAATTCGATGTTATTATTAATCCCTATATGATGAAGCGTAAATATTATTTGAAATTGCAGTATTTATTTTTTTGATAGATCTTTCGAATTTCTATCTCTTTGAAGAAAAATAATTGCATTAGATAATGTATATTATTTCACTAATTCACAAAGTAAAATATTATTTCTAAACCATTTAAACTACCAACCTAAACTCTTAAATAACTAAAATATTAGATAGAAATAATTAATAAAATATGAATAACATATAAACTAAAAATGTTTACGTTTTTGCTTACATAAAGTACATTACCATTATTTGTATGAATTGAAACAGCGATATCAAATTACATTTTTTTTTACATAAAGTACATTACTATTACAAGTTCAAGCTAAGTTATTTGTATGAATTGAAACATGATATATCAAATTGAATATTGTTACATATTTGGACAGAGTTTTCAACATTTTCACATATTTTACTATGATTTTGATTTGTAATTTGAAACTCATTTTTGGGAATGGATGTTTTTTTCTTCTAAAAGTTGCCCTTATTTTTATTTTCATAAATAATTTATTATAACTTTTTCCGTACTCGGATATATTTTATCTTGTATTTCAGATTCCCCTTGGAATTTTCCTGATATGACAACTTGACATAACAATAGGTTGCATTGCTACTTAGGTTCATATGATTACTCTATCTTTTTTAATACAATGTAGTTCAGAAATATAAGTATCATAGATGATCTAATCTGATTTTTCAAAGTGGCATTGGAATGATCCTTTATTATTATTTCACCATATTAAATATGAGTGAGATAATTCATAATTAATTTGAGGTGTTTTATAGGGGTAAATAATAAGGTAAGAAGTTTATAAAATTTTATATATTTGTTTAATGTTGAATTAATTAAATGCGAATTATAAACATTTAATTGTTAAATTATTTACGATGTTTGTTATTAATATAAAGACGAAAGAGATTTTTGTTAGTGTTGTAAAAATTAAAAAATTAATAAATAATACAACATAATAATATATTACATTAAAATATTAGTAGTAATAATATTCAATCCGACGATTGTGTATGTTGTTATAGAAGAAAATAATCAAAATAGTAAAATCAATAACATAACACATAAAATATATAAGTAGCAAAACAGATTTCAATCCATTACCTGATAAAATAAATAATGATATATAACATATTTAAATTTAATCTTAAGCAACATTAAACCTTACAATATAAAATATATTTAATAGAATATTATTGAATTAAATTATATACTTACTTTTTTGAGATATATTGTCCACTTCTATGACTATGAAAATATAAGAATATAAATACTTCGCTTAAATTAAGATTCATCCACCATATAAATTAAAATAATAATTTTGTAACCATAGTTAAATTTAAATAATAACCACAAAAAAATTTATACTATATTTTTAACCATGGATATTCACCACCACATTACTATGGATATTATTAACCATACGATACCATGGGACAATGTGATGGATCATCAATACCACATGCCAAAAAATCATCCATCATTTCACAATCAAAATAATACTTACAATTAACAGGTCTTTCAACCATGGAGACTCACCCCACTTTACAATGGATATTATTAACCACACTATACCATTAGCCAATACCATGGCTCACCAATACCACATGCCAAAAATCCATACTCATTTCACAATCAAAATATTTTATTACCTAGTCAAATTACATAAAAATAAAAAATAAAATGATTAATTAAAACAATTTGACTCAATGAAATTACATAAAAATAAAAATAAAAATTAATAATTAAACAATCCTAAATCCATCTGAACTCAGGACCTATCAAGCTTTGAGAGGGATCAAATTTCTTGAGGTGAAAACCCTTCTTCAATTTTTGCACTAAGAAAAGAGGTTTGCACCTTGAGAGATTTGATCCCTTTGAGTGCTTGATAGATCTAGAATTAAAATGGATCTAGTCTTCTAAAAGTGAACATATATGTGCACAAACTACTAAATGAAAGATTCATTATCATATGAATTAAGACTAAAAAAAATTAAATTAAATGTTTCCCTATTATTAAAATGGTCATTAATTTTAAGGGCTAACATTTTGATTTTCACATTTTAGTTCTTCACTATTCTCTTTCATCAGAAACAACCAGTTCATTATAATTTGAAATTTTTTTAGAAATATAATTAATTTGATGGACACCTTCACATTCCTGATGTTGAGAATTAAAGTGTTATAAATAGTGTGACTAAACAACATCCTCAATATTATTAGTAAACCCAAAAAAAATTATCACTAATATCCTGTGTAGTATGCATATTAAAAAAAAAAGTCAAAATAGTCTTACGTTCATTATTACTATTACGTAATGGTGTATAAAGAAGAGAGCAAAGGTAAGAAAAAAATTGAATGGTATCTTTCTTTCATAAATAAATATGATTAGTACTATTAATATGGATTACAAAATAGAGATTTGAAGGATTTTCCTCAGTCTCTAACTGTGATAGCAATGCAGAAAACTCAAGTATGGCTTCAAGTCTCGCGGTACAAAATGTTTTCAAGGACCAACTGTGATTGCATAGTCCTTTCCCCTACCTAAGCATTCTCGCATGTTTTTTTGGTGAGTTGAATTTATAAAATAATTTCAATTAACATTAATAAAATATTTTTCCGATTATTTCTAAACTAAATATTCAAACATAGAATTTGTTGATGAATATAAATCTATCGTAGAAACTGAAGTGATTATGTCTTTGTTGTATTTTAGATTTTAATTATTCCTTTCTTCAATTGATACTTTGACTCATTAATATTTATTTTTGAAATCTATTCTTATATCATTTAAATTCATATATGTATATATAATATGAATGAAATTAACAAATTTTATAAAACTTAAAACTAAAAACATATACAAATGTTTTAATAAATTTTCAACCATGTTCCTCATTTATTTGAGTAGATTAACCTTCCCAAAATATTTTCCTATGTGATACCTTTCGAGTGATCTATTCTCTGCCTAATTTAGCCTTCTAGAAGTCTAGATATGGCCTCCCTAAATTCACACTCAATCACCTTTTATCAAACTTGTGGGTTAATATTGGACATTAATTTAATAGAAGAAATTATATACCACAAGCATCATAGAGGGAAATCGTGAACGATTTATATTGTATTTTGTAATTACAATAGTTTGTGTGAATTTAAAAATGAAGATATAGATGAATTGACTGTGGACAAATTTAAAACTAAATAATAAAATAAAATTAATAAATTTCGTATATATGAACCTCGTGAGGTAAATAAAGGAAGAATATGGTATACGAGTGGGCTTGATAAATAAAAGAAGAATATGGTATACGAGTGGGTGGACAAATTTAAAACTAAATTATGAAATTATAAAATAAAATTAATAAATTTCGTATATATGAACCTCGTGAGGTAAATAAAAGAAGAATATGGTATACGAGTGGGCTTGATAAATAAAAGAAGAATATGGTATACGAGTGGGCTTGATAATTTGAATCTTTGTTTTGTTTGGAGAGGAGATTTATCACCAAATGAGGTGAGATTTGTTTGGAGAGGACAGTTATCACAAAATAGATTTATCACTAAATGAGGTGAGGTTTGTTTGGAGACCAAATGAGGTGAGGTTTGTTTGGAGAGGAGAGTTATCATAATTTGAATCTTTGTTTTGTTTGGAGAGGAGATTTATCACCAAATGAGGTGAGATTTGTTTGGAGAGGACAGTTATCACAAAATAGATTTATCACTAAATGAGGTGAGGTTTGTTTGGAGACCAAATGAGGTGAGGTTTGTTTGGAGAGGAGAGTTATCATAAAATCAATCAGGTAATCACGTGAGGTTTGTTTGGAGAGGACAGTTATCAAAAAATCGATTTATCACCAAATGAGGTGAGGTTTGTTTGCAGAGGAGAGTTATCACAAAATCAATCAGGTAATTAGGTGAGGTGAGAAGAGTTATCACAAGTTAATTAAGTTAAAACTAAATTATGAAATATAAAATAAAATTAATAAATTTTCTATATATGACTTCCTGAGGTATACGAGTGAGCTTGATAAGTTATCACAAAATGAGGTGAGGTGAGAAGAGTTATCACTAGTTTAAGTGAGAAGAGTTAAGTTATCACAAAATCAGGTGAGGTGAGAAGAGTTATCACCAGTTTAAGTGAGAAGAGTTATCACCAGTTCAACTAAATAATTTGAATCTTTGTTTGGAGAGGAGTGAGAAGAGTTATCACCAGTTTAAGTGAGAGTTATCACAAAATCAGGTGAGGTGAGAAGTGTTATCACCAGTTTAAGTGAGAAGAGTTATCACCAGTTCAGCTAAATAATTTGAATCTTTGTTTGGAGAGGAGATTTATCACCAAATGAAGTGAGGTTTGTTTGGAGAGGAGAGTTATCACAAAATCAGGTGAGGTGAGAAGAGTTATCACCAGTT
>APFE030129370.1:21455-45810 GCA_000404065.3 Pinus taeda
ATTAATAAATTTCCGATATATGACCTCGTGAGGTAAATAAAAGAATATGGTATACGAGTGAGCTTGATAATTTGAATCTTTGTTTGGAGAGGAGATTTATCACCAAATGAAGTGAGGTTTGTTTGGAGAGGAGAGTTATCACAAAATCAGGTGAGGTGAGAAGAGTTATCACCAGTTTAGGTGAGAAGAGTTATCACCAGTTCAGCTAAATAATAAGTGATCTCGATGAACGTTGTGAGGTAAATAAAAGAATATGGTGGTTATGGTATACGAGTGAATATGGCTATGGTATACGAGTGAGCTTGATAATTTGAACCTTTATTTGGAGAGGAGATTTATCACCAAATGAGGTGAGGTTTGTTTAGAGAGGAGAGTTATCACAAAATTAGGTGAGGTGAGAAGAGTTATAATTGGAGAGGACATTTATCACCAAATGAGGTGAGGTTTGTTTGGAGAGGAGAGTTATCAAAAAATTAGGTGAGGTGAGAAGAGGTGAGAAGAGTTATCACCAGTTGAGCTAAATAAGTGATCTCGATGAGGTGGAGATTTGTTTTACTAACTCATAATAAAATTAAGAGATTTGTTTGACTAACTCATAATAAAATCAAATCATCTATCACATTAGTAACCATGTTATCTCATTCTTTATGATGAATTTCTACATGGATCTATTAGACATATTCACTTCTTAATCAACATACTAAGTCCACCTGCAACTTCATCATCCATGTTGGTGTCCACATCCCATTCCATGTCAGTATCGCACATCATTGGAAAATGATAGTAATGTAAAATCAGCTTTAACTAGCTCAAAAATATGCAACAAAATTTATATTACATCTATCTAGATCATCTATCACATTAACAACCGTGTTAGCTCATTCCTTATGATGAATTTCTACATGGATCTATGAGACACATCGACTTCTTAATCAACATATCAAGTCCACCTACAACCTCATCATCCATGTTGGTGTCCACGTCCCATTCCATGTCAGTATGTTAGTATCGCATGCAGTTGGAAAATGATAGTAATGTAAAATTAGCTTTCACTAGCTCAAAAATATGCAACAATCCAAATGATGCTGATGAGGTAGCTCCCTTTGCAATGCAACCAATTAAACTTGAAGGGGGAAGGTTCTTAGACTGGCTAATAGTACTAGGATCCATGCCAAATAGTTAGGGTTCAATGTCTACACTATAACTTGTACGAACATATCAAAGTTTACAAGTAACCCCCAACTTAATAGTTACAATAATTTAGGCATAGGTTTCTTACACACAGTTTGAAAGAATTCATTGATATGGAATGAATGTGCTTTTTTGGTTTTGATTCTCTACTCATGTGTAGGCTTTAGAATAGGATACCAACAGAAATTCATGCTCTTGTCAGCAACAAAAATCTACCCCTCACCTCTTCATAATCATCCGGTAAAATTAGAATGATATAGAGAAGATTGAGCATGGCCCTTGCATAAGGATGACACAAAAAAATTGAGCACAATAATCTACACCCCACCATGAATCAAACTTGGTTCTGAAATCGATTTGACAATAATAATAAAATTGAAGGATAGAGCGATGCAATTCAATCCTGACACTAGGCAACATAACTTTGCACCTCAATCCAATCTTAGAATTGGGCAGATTCATTGACAAACTACATAACCCTTTTATAATTCCTAGATGTCAAACAAGATTTAATTTATAGATTTTAATGGATGCATTTAGCCCAAAAAAAAATTGAATCCCACAACTATCTCACCAACAAGATGCTTTACCAAATGTGCCCCCAAACCAAGACTCCATTTGATAGTATCCATGTCTAAATTACTTAGCCAACATAGCTCACCAACTCTTATATGATGTTAGGAAGACCATATCATTCTGCAATGATGATGTACTCTCTAACTAAAAAGACAAACTCAACTACCACCTACACCACTGCATCTGATTGTCGTTGTTGGACCATTTGCAAAATGGGGCATTGATTTCATGACATGAACCCTCACTCGGCCAGGGGGCATGGGTAAATTATTTTTTTCATTGACTATTTTATGAAATGCACCGAGGTGATGCCTACAATAAACAATAGTCATGAGACACCTGAACTTTTTTCTTCAACCATGTGGTTGCATGGCTTGGTGTACCACAAGCTACATTTATAGATCATGGTTCACATTTTCGCAATCACATGATGATTGAATTAATTGCAAAGTTAGGACTCTCACATGATACTTCTACTCCTTATTATCCATAGGATAATGGACAAGTTGAAGCCATCAAAAAAATCCTAAAGCGAATGCTTCAACGAATGATAGGAGTTTACAAATGAAACTGGCACTTGATCTTGTACTCATATTTGTGGGCTTAGCAAACCTTGGTAAGAAATGCTACTGGATTCACACCTTTCCAATTGGTGCATGGTATTGAGGCAATATTGCCAATAAAATGTGATGTTTCATCACTAAAACTTGTAATTGACTTGTTACTTGACACTTATGATGAGGAAGCATGTTTCTTAGAACTCATCCATCTAGATGAAACACATTGTCAAGCCGCATTGGTCAACAAAGCACATAAGAAATGAATTAAGGCACAATATGACCAAAATGTCAAGCCCCACATATTCTCAAAAGGAGACTTGGTCTTGCTTTATGAAAAGGAAGTTGATAAATTAGGAGTAGGGAAATTTGAACCACTATGGATGGGCCCCTACATTGTCAAGCATGTTTTGGCAAAAGGTACTTACAAGTTGGTTGATTATGATAGAATTACATTGTCACAACCCCAAAATGGGATGTATCTTAAACATTACTATGCTTGATTGTGCGTAGTAAAAAGACAGTATATATGCTTTGATTGCGTGTGTGTGTCACAGTGTGACTTTTAGATTTTTTTATGTGGTTAGTAATCCACTTTTCATTTGTTGTAGATGTCGGAATCTTGGGAAACATTTGTTGGTTTTTCCGATGCTGCTAGTCATAATACGTAGAACCTATCCTCTGCAGTATGGTACATATTCGCTCCTAGTGGTGAGTTAGTGAGTTTTGAAGAGATTTGTATCAGTTGTTATACAAACAATATCACTGAGTATAGCACATTGATCGAACTCCTCTCTGATGCTATTTCACTTGGCATTAACTAAATCATCATTAGGCTAGACTCACAACTTGCCATACCACATCTTATAAATGTTTATACTATCTCATATCCAACTATTCATCATATATTCCTTAGAGGTCATCTCTTGGAAAGACATTTTGATTACATTCAATATCAACACATTTCTAGGAACATTAACACATTGACTGATTCTTTAGCTAATTATGTGTTAAATAGACATTTACGACATATCTAAAGAGTAAATTTTCAATTCACATCAATAGTTGAATAGGATTACACATAAAAATATAAAAACATTGAAAGTAAAATATATAGATGTTCAAAGTTTTTACAAAAATTTGAGTCCAAGACATGTTGGTCATCTAATCTCAAAACCTGAAAATGCATACAGTAAATCATCCTAAGTATATCTAATGATGCTCATGATAACAAGCCACTGCCTGAGCTATCATGCACAATAGCCTCATCCAATGTCTAGGTACGCCAATAGTATGGTATTGTACTCTCATCAATAAATCCTCAATATGAACATCTGGTATACTGAGGGTTGACCACTCTATATGATACTACAACTCTGCCAGTGTCACGATCAAATCTTAATCCTGGAGAAATACTCATCCAAAAATTTTCCCCACTAGTTCACCTGCCTCATGTTGATGACCCATTGGTCAAACTTTGCCAACATCTATATACATGAGATCATTTTTACTTTAGTATTGGAAACATCAAAAAACACAAAAACATGTAAAAACTGAAAAAATAAAAAATGCACGGTCAAAACAATTTACCTATAGCACCCCATTGAGCACCCAATAGTAATCTCAAATCCGGATCTCCATGAAAATCCATCCCTGCATATGGATGCTCCTCGATGACAATATGTTGTCGACGGAGCTAACTGAAGGATGCAGTAGAAAACAAGATTGATGACTGACCAACATGTCTAGCCATCAACTCTGCCCATCTCTACATCTATGGATCTCTAGGACTAGCTAAACTCAGTGTCACATGCTAAGGTTGCATCAATGGAACTCTCTCCAAAGTAAAAGTGATCAAGAAAGATCCATAGCTGAATTTTTTTATCGACCCACCTTTTACTTTAGTCATCTAGTCTTTCATCAAAGAGAGAACTACCTCACAGCAGTTGAACATAGTTGGCTCGAGACACTCGAGTGCATACTGCATGTATGATCTATTCATGACATGAAGTGTCATTCTACCTGCCAAATTTGTGATAGTAAAGAGGATTGTTTGCTAGGGAAAATCAGAAACATCCGTGATGTTTGTCTTTCCATATTTGCCGATAGAATTGTCAAATATAGTCCCTCATTGATTCACCCACACAGTTAGAACCTGAAAGAGAAATGGGGGCACCATGTCTCAACAATCCTGTGAGAAGTTAAATATCATCAACCAATATCAGGAGCACTTTGTCCCTTATGTGAAAAACATGTTTTGTTGGATCCCATGAATGAACAAAGGACTGCAATAGATATAACTATTTCCTCATCCTCGATAACCTAAAATATTTAAGTAACCCACAATCTCTGAGGGCCTCAATAGTACCTCAAATGTATTCAGGATCACTTAGGACATTTTGATCTAATCAAAGTTTGAAATCACATAATTGGCTTAGTTAGGATCCATTTCAAGTAAAATACTGAAGAGATTTTTGGTAAGGATGATGAATCAAAACTATAAAT
Organism: Pinus taeda; assembly: GCA_000404065.3. Lineage (NCBI taxonomy): Eukaryota > Viridiplantae > Streptophyta > Pinopsida > Pinales > Pinaceae > Pinus > Pinus taeda. Next base: position 26,285 of record APFE030129370.1, read on the forward strand.
TGTGCCCAACGCACCCTTGGTCTATAGACAAATTGCTGCAGATTAGGTTTCCTTCTATTTGACTACTTTGCAGTGCAGTTTTCGATGCATGAAGGTGCATTGATCCCAAGGCGTGGTACATTTACCCTAGGGACCCCAAAAGCCTAAACATTTTGCATGAAATTGAAAAAGAATTACCTTAAATTAAAGAGAAGAGGTAGATCTCCTACCTGGCCCTGACAGCATGAAGAATGATCCACATAATCTCCCACAATTAGCTCCTAATGTTTGAGGTAAAAAATGGTTCAGAGCACAAAACTAAATGGTAAATGTCAAATGGTAAAATGACTTGGAAAATTCTCATTTTATGGTTATTCATGTTCATTAAATGAATAAACTATAATTTTTACCTATTTTTACCAATGAAACAAGCATGTTTAATCTGTTTGGTTGTTCTTTTAGCAGATTTATAGTTGAGATAGTGAATTTGATGTTCATGATCGTAAAATGTACTTTTGACCATAGAGCATACTTTTATCTCTTTTTTGAGCTCAGTTAAACATTGAAAAAGGAACCCCCATAGAGTCCTCTTTCATCTCTTTTCAGACTCTAAAAACATGAAAGGATTGCCAGGCACTTGTCCTTTTTAGATTCTAAAAGGATTGGAAATGACATCTACTTAGTATAAGTTTAACCCTTTTCTGGAGTAAGATAGATTACTTATGGAAAAGGAATACGTTGATCGAACATGGTCAATAGGTTCTCTCTTATATTATTTTACACTTTTCAGACTTGAGAGACAAATTTACGAAAAAGAACTTGTGAAGGTTTCTTTTTTTCCCTTTTCAAACTCTCTAAACATGAAAAGGACCGAGTTCTCATTGTCTTTAAACTCGTTAAAGCATCAAATAATGACAAACTTGTCCATCATGATAATATCGAGTTTCACCTTTGCTAGACTCGTGAAAACATCACATAGTGATGGGTTCACCCAAAGGGTGGAATTATACTTCAAGCATATGTTATCCTCATCAAGCTTGTTAAAAAATAAAGAGGTATTGGTCAACAATGACTGGGGAAAATGGGAAGAGGGATAAATCACTTTATGGTAGCAAGTCGCTCTTGAACATGACACTTTCGCTTGATCTCCATGACTATTTGGGTTGGGTTATCTACTTGATGGTTATCATACCTATAGTCTATCACACCATCCATCACTTTGGTTTTGGATCAATGCTACCAATTCATTGAGTGTTGCCAACATGTTCAAGAGAAGTCACTGAGTAAACTTCATCCTTTGCAATACTCATAAACCTTCATTTTCAAGACTGTCATTCTTGAACATTGTGTCATTAGTCAAATTATGTGTTAAATCACTACATTCATTTCGTCTCGTTGATGGGGGATACATCAAGGCCCTCCTACAACAAGTCACTTCTTCCTGACATTAATACATTATTGAGGAACTTGACTTAGAAACACCCTTCTAGTACCTTGAGGCTTGCATACATTAATAGAAATTTTTTCACATCCAGTGATAGGATGGCATCACAGGCCTTCGACCGAAAGACTTTGTATGGTGTTCGACATCAAAACACATATTCAAACCATGTAGAATGTATTGTATTACCTTGAGAATCATTATTATTTTTGGCGATTTCTCTCGCATCTATTAACAACTTACATCATTGGTTGGTAATCAGATGGTGTCTTCCCATGTTGGACTTGACATCACATTTTCAGATGGTTAGACTCTTACTTGAGGAAACACATGAACGAGATAGAAGACCCCAGAACCAGTTTCATTCATTCGGGCTACGATTTTAGGAGAGTACTAAATCATTTGTATGATGGCTTTACACAGATGGTCATCTTATCATGGATCTATATTTGTAGAGGACTATCTGATTTATGTACATGTAATGAAAAGTTTATATGCCAAGCATGGGTATGCCTTCCCTAAAAAATTCATGAAAAATTCAAAGATATCATGATATTATGTATTGTAATTGATGTAGGTCACCATCCACTTTAGATCCTCCACAACACATCATAAAGCATATCACTCAACATTATCATTTTTTACTTCATGCTTTAGGGGGCAGCTTTTACAGGTCTATTTGGGCACATCACTCTCGATGATCAGATCAATTCAAATAGGGTCTATCAAACCCTAATTTAGTTTCTACATGCCCTAGACATGGCACTTCATTGAGTGCTTTCATCCATAAAAGTTTCCTAGTTTGAAACTATGCCAAAATGCCTCCTTGGGACACCAACGTAGCCTTGGTCAGAGGCAACTTCTCTACATAGCAAGTAGGCCAATTCAAACCTGGGATGAATAGCACTTAGGCCCACCTAAACCTGCGTTGGGCGAGGATGAGTGAAATTGGCATAAGATTATGGGAATATTCCTTGATTCAAGATCATTCTAGAAGCAACCCAGCCCTATCCTATCAATATGAGCTCGAATTAGGATAGCCTTAGATCATCTAATCCCCTATCCTCTCATCCGTTTGAACATGGAAACTAATCATCCAATTATGGAAAACCACTCAATGCCATATTAATGACAAAACCACATGCATTCATCTGTAAATTGAACTCCCATCATAGAGCCAAAGGAGCTTAGATATTATAGAGAAATATCGTTGGCTTAGAGACTTGAAATCATTGTTAACTAATGTTCTGCCACTGGATTGAAGTTTCTATTGGTGTGATGAGGTTATGGACTAAGCTGGATGAGCGACATGAGATCGAACCACATTGGGTGTAACTTCTCCTTCTATCAATCAATAAAGTTATATGTTCATTTTATAATACTTTTGTCTACATCTATGATGAATGTATGTTCAAATGTTTTCAATTCCATTTGTTTACAATAAATAGATCATATTCTATGATTGTTGTCGTCTTCTATTTTTGTTCACAGGTACCAATTGAGTGAATTCAGTTTGAGAGGGACGGATAGGAGCAACTCAGAGCTGATCAAAGGAAGCGAAGGATCAAAAGTAGGTTCGTTTATCTTATTTGCTTATTGTAGGAAAAGGTTAAACATCTTTACTTCAGTTGTTCTAAGTCTAACGACCCACTTAGGGAATATGTACTTATCCGTAGGTATAAATTTAGTATAACACATATCATAAGCCCAACCATCAGGTATCTCATCAGATTATGTAACATTCATTTCTAAAGTGACTCATGTAATTTCCCAAGCAAGTCATAAGTCATGTGATCATTCATTTCCCAAGTGGAAACATTGATTTATCATTCATTTCCCAAGTGAATCATGTCATTTCCTAGGTGAGTCATAATCCATGTGATCATTCATTTCCCAAGTGGGACATGTTCGCAAGTAAGTCAATTCCCAAGTGAGTCACAATTCATAAGCCATGTGATCATTCATTTCCAAGTGAGTCATGTTCCCAAATAAGCCATGTATGATTTTATTGAGGTAAAAAAAACAAATAAATGAAAAAAAAACATCACTAGATTGGTTAAATGAGTGAGCTTGATGAGGTGAAACTTGACCTAGAAAGTATCATCCAATTAAGCGTCATAATAAAATCAAATAGAATAAAAATAAAATAAAAATAAAAATGTGATCAATTAGCATCATTCCCCACATAACCAGATGTGTCATCTCTTTCCTTATGATTAATTTCCATGTGGATCTAAGGGACACATCACCTTCTTAGTCAACATGCGGTGTCAACCTGCCACTTCATCATCCATGTTAGTTTCCACATCGACTTTCGTATGATCATGGCATGTCATCAAAACACAACAATAATGCAAAATATTAGAGCGCCATGAATTTTCATCTAGAACTTGAAATGAGGAAAAAATTATATCACCAAAAATCTCTTGAGGAGAATAAGATTATGGAAGCCTAAAAAGTGGGAAATTATGAAACATAAAGAATTAAATATAAAAGCAAAAAAAACCAAATGAAAACAAAGGAAAATTTCATATGGGAATATTAGTTATCCCTCTTTGATATTTACTTAAAGAATTATTCACATACAATATTAATAATACGTGTAATCACTATAAATATACATTTATTTATTTATGAGTATCACCTTATGTTTTTGAGTATAATAGATATTCTCACTAATCACAAATATCAAGTGACTAAATCATTTCTTCAGGCCAATTTATGATGTTAATTTTTGTTTTCTTTCAATATACAAAAGACTGACCTAAAGCATGACATGGGGAATTCACTTTGTACAATTTCCTATGTGTGTTCCTCGTCTCTCTTGACCTATTATTACTTCTCTACCCACCATCATCCATAGCCTCGATTAAGGTTCCTTGGTATTATGCAAGTATGGCCCCACTATTACTGAGTGTCCATATGCCTAACAATTTTAGTTGTACTTCCCAAACCATATGGTTCTTCCAACTTCCTTTTATTAGATTTTTATATCACATTTATCAAAATATTTTAAATTTCCTTTTATTTGAAAGTTAGGTGAAAGGAAGTGGGGTGATACAAGAGTTATTTAGATTTTCTTAGTAGTTCACTTACTTCCAAATTTTAGCTTCAGATCTTAATTCAATAAATTATTCTAAATATAAACTTATTTTAATGTCAGATGAATGAGGTAAAGAAAAGAAAACTTGTAAGTAACCTAAAGTATAAATGTGCTGGTGTTATAGACATGAATTGATCTTAATGATTGAGTCCTAACAGAAGTATATAATTTTTATAGGGAAGTAATAGATCATTGTATGGATGATTAAGTGCGATACTTTCATTTGTAGAAATGAATTTAATAATAACCCATATGCTATCATTTATTTGTTGAGGGTTACAACCCCTTTTCAAAATTTCATGCAAACAAAAGGAACATAAAAACTTGCAAATTTCCAATAAAAGAATCATAACAACAAATTTGAAAGAAAAAAAGAAGAAGAAGAAGGAAAAGCATAGAAAAGTATAAAAAGAGTTAACTAAAAATATAAAATAAAATTATTGAATTGTAAGTCTTGAATAAACAAGATCTCAATAAAAGTGTGTCATCATATCACTTCTTCAAAAATGGAAGGTAGGGAGAAACTATAAAGGATAGTTTGAATTGTAAAAAAAATGAATATGTTTAACTGTTTTGCTTGTAACTACATACTTTAAATTAAATTAAGATTGTGGCATATTAATTTTACCGAAGATCGTGTTATTCAAGGTTTTTATTCAATGAAAATAGAAAAGAGGGAGCTTATAAAATCCTTAAATAATTATCAGTTTTAAAAACATAAGAGCCACATTAATTAAGCCACATGTCCATAGATTAAATGGAAAGTAATGTGTAACTATAAAATTAAAATTTTATACCTTTCACTCTCTTTCATAGTGGATTCATGCTTTAAAACCCGATTACATTAGACATCTTATGTCAATGTTTTTACTGTAGAAAACTCATAGAAATTAGAGATAGGACTTGAAGGAAAATGTTTAATGAATGAAGCATGGGTACAATGAAAAAGATGTACGAGAAGAAAGAAAAAGTGAACTTCCCTGAATATCTCATGATGATGTTGTGTCACCTACTTGACATAACCTCACTATCTGAACGTGTTGATTTTTCAAGTACAATGTACAAAAGTACACAAATCTAAACTCTAATTATTACTTTTGATGATTATATGTATCCTTTTAGCATTTACAACTTATTAATAAAGAAATTATACTTTAGAAATTCAACCATTAGCAATAGAAGAAAAGAAGTGATCACAATGCACAAGAAAAAGACAAATTTTACTATGGGAAAACCCACTTGGGCTAAAACCCAAAAAAATCTTCCCTTAGAGAACCAATTCAATAAGATATATCAAAGTAAAATCTATGGACATACTAACTAACAAGAGAATCCACCTAGTGTCTAAGTCATCCCTCCTCAATGTGGTTGTAATCACAAGAGTGTTAATAATTTCGATACCTTTTCAATAGAGATGTTTTATAGAAGATGTGATCCTTATGCATAGTGATAAACCTCAGTAGTTAGATACTTTACCATAGAGATTACTCACAAATTATTGACCTATTTTCATAAAGGTGATCCATAGAGTTTCAACCTATTTCACATAGACATTTTGGCTTTCTTGCGTAAGGATAACTCATAAATGTTTGACCTCCTAGTTCACATAGTTTTGGTGTTTCAGTATAAATATATACCGGATAAAATGTCTGGCCCTTTCAAGAGATTTGACATAAATTTTATCTTCTCCTTGACCTTGGATCTCATCCCTTTCTTGCATTATATGCCTTGAAGATATTTTGCTTGATGATTATGTTGAATATGTTGGAGAGGAGGAAAAATGGCTTCAATATATAGTAAATCCATGGATCGAATGGTTACCATGAATAGTTGAGCTAACTTGAAGGGTATAGGGCCGACTTGAACTACTTGTCGTGCTAAAAGAAAATAGTTTTATATTATGATATTTACAAGAATACTTTAATTTTTCTTTTGATCAAGAATAACATGGCTTACATAAATTCCAAAAACATACTATGAATACTGAGCATAGCTACAAACTAAAGTCCCTCTTAGTTAGGGAGGTATTCATAATGACTATCAAGATGATTTCAAGTTGAAAAAATCTCTAAGGAAAGATCAATATTTAGATAAGCAACATCATCAATATCATAATTACTAGCATCAACATAATCAAATTTCACCATAAAAAAAACTATAGACATAGTCTAGGAGAAACACCATATGCTTCATCAATGATAAAAAATGCCACTCAAAAAGGAGATATGAGAATGATTATGGGAGGCTTTTTCTCACCCTAGAAATAGATTTGAGCAGCCTCTAGGAATATTCTCCAACCACGGTCTAACCGACATTGGAATAGTATACTCTGCCAAACCATTCTTTAAACCAAGGCTAAAATGACACGAGGAGAATTTCTTCTATCAAACTATTCTCCAACAAAGGTCATAATGACACAAGGAGAATATAAAACCACTCTCCAACCAAGGTTATGAAGGAAAGGGGAGAATTTCCATTCACAATGAACTCTCATCATATCTCCTCTCAATGACAGAAGGAATGTCCACAAACCCAAGCTTGTACTAAAAGTACATAAACTTCCTTATACAAAGAGGCATCATAAGGATATCAACTATATATTCATCACTGGATATGTACTGGAGTTTCACAGCTTCCATCTACACCATGTCTTGAATGTAGTGATACATGCTTCAACCTATCATCATGGTCATCATGAGAACCTCATAAAAAATAATCCAATAAATAGCCTCATAAGTCATACTTCATAGAATCTTGTCAATATAGCTATAATACACTTGACCTCTTCGATATTGACCACAAAATTTGACTATTTTACTCTTATCGAAGAAACTTATAATTGAGCCCAAAGTGAAGCAACACATTCTTTCTATCTTCAACACTCTCTTCATAAACTAAGTCTGCAAATGTACTTCTCATCCATGAAAAATTTTGCCATGATGGTACAACATGTTGAGAAACACATCTTTTCTTAACCATAAAATATTATGTTCCCTCCACTAGATGACAATTTTTTTCTGGACACCCAAACTAGGTGCTCCCTCTCATACTCAAACATTTCCTCATATGGTGTTTCAAGTTTCTCCCTTTTCCACTACTGTCTTTTAGTATATAACCTAACAATGACAATCCATAATATCAAGCTTAGAGGTCATCTCCTTCTAAAGTATATAGTGACATTTCCTACTCACAATCTTGATGTAGCTCTTATGTACACTATTTCCTACTCATATTTTCAAAAAGGGAATTCCCTTCCATTGGGACTAGGTTGTGCAAACTTACTTTGATGCTCTCAAATATACCCTGACCCGAGCATCATTAATGTATTCCCCCAATTATCAAAACGACTATTTCCCGTATCTCACCACTGCAGATACAACCATTGCTATGGTTTTAATCCAAGAAGAAGATATTATTGAACGTCTGATATATTATTTGAGTCATAATATCAGTGACACGGAAATTAAGTATTCTTACATAGAGATTTTGCCATTATATCCTGCTTCGAAAGACCACTGTCATTTCAGATTGCAACCCTATGACATACATATTGTCAGGTCAATTACCGGGGGGGAAATATTCAAAATGGATCATCATTTTGCAGGAATTTGATTTGGAATTCATCAAATCCAAGTCAAATAAATCTCTAGTTTTTATTGAGCTTCTTTGTAACCTTCCATCTACCGCCATTGACTCAGAAATGGAACCATCAATTTCGGATGAGTCTCTGTTTCTAATCTTGTCATCTGACCCTTGGTATGTAAATATACTAATCTATCTCCAAATCCAAACTTTATGCTTTGATACATCTCTCTTGAAACAATGACGTATTCGATATCAAGCTAAAAATTATCTGATCATTGGCGACACACTTTACCATCATGGTATCGATACCATTCTTTGTAGGTGCCTCACACATGAGCAGGCTGAGAAAGTTTTAAATGATTTCAATTCTGGTGCTTGTGGTGGAAATTTATCTGGTTATGCTACCACACAGAAAATGTTCCATGCTAGTTACTTATGGCCTACCATAGTTAACGATTGCATTACTACTGTCAGAAGTTGTTATGCATGCTAGAATTTTGACTGTAAAACTTTACTACCACCTGCTCCACTACCTCCTATCATCATTGTTGGACCATTTCCAAAATGGGCCATTGATTTCATGACATGTAACCCTCACTCGGTCAGGGGGGCATGGGTATATTGTTTTCGCCATTAAATATTTTACAAATGGGCCGACGCAATGCCTAAATTAAACAATAATGGTGAGACAACTGCACTTTTTTTCTTCAACCATGTTGTTGCATGGTTTGGCATACCACAAGCTATATTTACAGATCATGGTTTGCATTTTCACAATCACATGATGACCGAATTAATTGCCAAGTTAGGACTTTCACATGATAGTTCTAATCCTTATTATCCATAGGCTAATGGACAGGTTGAAGCCATTAATAAAATCCTTAAGTGAATGCTTCAATGAATGATAGGAGTTCACAAATGAAACTGGAATTTAATCCTATACTTAGCTTTGTGGGCTTACCGAACCTCGGTAAGAAACACTACTAGATTCACACCTTTCCAATTGGTGTACGGTCTTGAGGCAATATTGCCAATACAATGTGATATTTCATCACTAAAACTCGCAATTGACTTGTTACCTAACACTTATGATGAGGAAGCACATTTCTTAGAACTGTTCCATCTGTATGAAACATGTTGTGAAGCCTCATTGGCCAATGAAGCACATAAGAAACAAATTAATGCGTAATATGACCGCGATGTCAAGCCTCACATATTCTAAGAAGGAGGCCTAGTCTTGCTTTATGATCAAGAAGTTGGTAAATTAGGAGCAGGAAAATTTGAACCACTGTGGATGGGCCCCTATATTGTTAAGTGTATTTTGGCAAAAGGCGCCTACGAGTTTGTTGATTATGATGGAACTCCATTATCGCAGCCCCAAAATGGGTTGTATCTAACATTACTATGCTTGATTGTGCATAGCAAAAACACCATATATATGGTTTGATTGCGTGTGTGTATCACAGTGTGACTTTTAAATTTTTTATGTGGTTAGTAAACCGCTTTGCACTCATTGCAGATGTCGGAATCTTTGGAACCATTTGTTGGTTATGCCAATGGTGTTAGTTGTAATACATAGAACCTATCCTCTGGAGTAATGGGCCATATTTGCTCCAAGTGGTGAGTTAGTGAGTTTTAAATGGATTTGTATTGGTCATTATACAAACAATATCACTGAGTATAGTGCATTGATCAAAGTCCTCTTTGATGCCATTTCACTTGGAATTCATTGAATCATCATTAGGCTCGACTCACAACTTGTTGTACTACAACTTAAAAATGTTTATACCGTCTGAAATCCAACTATTCATCATAAATTCCTTAAATTTCATCTCTTGAAAAGACATCTTTCTTAAATTCAATATCAACACATTTCTAGGAACTTTAACACATTGACTGATTCTTTAGATAATTATGTGTTAAACAGACATTTGCGGCATATGTAAAGAGTAAATTTTCAATTCACATCAACAATTGAATAGGATTATAATAACTATTTAAAAACACTGAAAGTAAAATATATAGATGTTCAAAATTTTACAAAAATTTGTGTCCAAGGCATTTTGGTCATCTAACCTCAAAACCTCAAAATGCATACAGTAAATCATACTAAGTATATCTAATGATGCTCATGATAACAGGTCATTGCTTGATCTATCATCCACAATAGCCTTATCCAACAACTAGGTACACCAATAGTATGGCATCGTAGTCTCATCAGTAACTCCTCGATCTGAACATCTGGTATACCGAGGGTTAACCCCTCTATATGATCCTACAACTCCGTTAGTGTCTTGACCAAATCTAAATCCTCGAGAACTTCTGTTCTAAAATTTCTCCCCACTGGTTCACCCGCCTCCTATTGATGACCCATTGGTTGAATAGTGCCAACATCTGTATACATGAGAACTTTTTTAGTTTAGTCTTAGAAACATCAAAAAATACAAAAACATGTAAAAATACAAAAAATCAAATATACATGGTCAAAATAATTTACCTATAGCACCCCATTGAGCACCCACTCATAATCTCAAATCTAGATCTCCACGAAAATCCATCCTTGCATATGGATACTACTCGATGAAGCTAACTGAAGAATGCAGTAGAAAATGAGATTGATGATTGACCAGCATGTCTAGTCATCAACTCTACCCATCTCTCCATCTATGGATCTCTGGGACCAACTAAACTCACTATCACATGCTGAGGTTACATCGAGGGAATGGTCTCCAAAGTAAAAGCGATCAAGATAGATCCATAAGTGAAATTTTTTCATGTTATTGCCTTTTAGTTTAGTTAGTTGCTCTTTCATCAAAGAGAGAACTGCCTCACACTAGTTGAACATAGTTGGCTCAAGACACTCAAGCACACACTACATGTATGATCTATTCGTGGCATGAAGTGTCAAGCTACCTACCAACTTTGCGATAGTGAAGAGGATTGTTTGCAAGGGAAAATCATGAACATCCGTAATGTTTATCTTTCCATATTTGTCGACAGAATTGTCAAATGTAGTCCCTTACTGATTCACCCCCATGGGTAGAACCTGAAAGATAAATGTGGGCACCATGTCTCGAAAATCCTATCAGAAAGTAAAAATCATCGATCAATATGGGGAGCACTTTGTCCCTTATGTGAAAAACCTATTCCATTGGATCCCATAAATCAACAAAGAACTACAATAGTTCTAACTGTTGCCTCATCCTGGATAACCTAAAATATTTTAGTAACTCGCAATCTCTAAGGGCCTCAATAGTACCAGGATCATTTAGGGAAACCATATCCTATTTTTCATGTTCTCCTTCATCCCATGTGATATCCGTTCTGATCTAATCAATGTCTGAAATCACATCATAGGCTTAGTTAGGATCCATTTCATGCAAAATACTAAAGAGATTTTGAGTAAGGATGATGAATCAAAACTCTAAATTGTGCCCAATGCACCCCTACTCTATAGACAGTGTACTGCAGAGTAAGTTCCCTTTTGTTCGACTGCTTTACAGTGTAGTTTTCAATGCATGAGGGTCTACTGATCCCAGGGCATGGTATATTTACCCGAGGGACCCCAAAACTCTAAATATTTTCCCTAAAATTGAAAAATAATAACCTTAAATGAAAGAGAAGAGGTAAATTTCCTCCCTGGTCCTGATGGCACGAAGAATGATCCATAGAATCTCCCATAATCAACTGCTTAAGTTTGAGGTAAAAACTAGTTCAAAGCACAAAATTGAATGGTCAATGTAAAATGGTAAAATGACTTCGTAAATTCTTGTTTTATGGTTATTTCATGTTCATTAAATGAATAAACTATAATTTTTACCTATTTTTACCAATGAAACAAGTATGTTTAATCCGTTTGGTGTTTCTTCGAGCAGGTTTGCAACTAACATATTGAATTTGATGTGCATGATTGTAAAATGTACTTTTGACCACATAACACACTTTTATCTCTTTTTTGATCTCTGTTAAACATAGAAAAAGGAACCCCCATAGAGTCCTCTTTCAGCACTTTTCAGACTCTCAAAATATGAAAATATTGTCGAGCGCTTGTCCTTTTCAACTCATAGATGGATCAGAAATGACACCTACTAAGTATAAGTTTAACGCTTTACCATAGTGAGATAGATTACTTATGAAAAACGAATACGTTGATCGAACATGGTCAATAGGTTCTCTCTTGTATTATTTTACAATTTTTTGGACTTGAGAGATAAATTTATGAAAAATAACTTGTGGAATTTTCTTTTTGTCCCTTTTCAAACTCTCTAAATGTGAAAAGGACCGAGTTTTCATTGCCATTAAACTCGTTAAAGAATCAAATAGCAACAAACTTGTCCATCATGACAATATTGAGTTTCACCTTCACTCGACTCATTAAAACATCACATAGTGGTGGATTCACCTTAAGGGTGGAATTATACTTCAAGCATATGTTATCCTCCTCAAGCTTGTTAAAAAATAAAGAGTTAATGGTCAACAATGACTGGGGAAAATAGGAAAAGGGATAAATCACTTTATGGTAGCAAGTCCCTCTTGAACATGACACTTTCGCTTCATCTCTATGACTATTTGCATTGGGTTATTTTCTTGATGGTTATCATACCTATGGTCTATCACACCATCCATCACTTTGGTTTTGGGTCAATTATTCCAATTCATTCTGTGTTGTTGACATGTTCAAGAGAAGTCACTTAGTAAACTTCATCATTTGTAATAATCATAAACCTTCATTTTCATGATTGCCATTCCTGAACATTATGTCGTCAGTGACATTCTGTCTTCAAAATCATTACACTTGTTTCGTGTTGTTGATGGGTGATACATCAAGGCCCACCTATGATGAGTCACTTCTTTTCGACATCAACACATTATCAAGGAAGTTGACTTAGAAACACCCTTCCAGTACCTTGAGGCTTGCATACATCAATGGCAAGCTTCTCTCTTACAACAAAAAATTGACATCAGAGGCCTTTGACTAAAAGATTTTGTATGGTTTTCCACACCAAAAAATCTATTCACACTACGTAGAATGTACTATAGTACCTTGAGAATCATTATCATTATTGGTGAATTCTCTCGTGTATGTTAACAACTTACATCATTGGCTAGTAATCAGACGATGTCTTCCCATGTTCGACTTCAGATCACATTTTCACATGGTTAGACTCATACTTGAGGAAACATCTGGATGAGATAGAAGACCCTGAAACTAGTTTCATTCATCTGTGCTCCCATTTCAGGAGAGTACAAAATTATCTATCTGATGACTTTACACAGATGGTCATCTTATCAAGGATCTATATTTGTAGATGACTATCTAATTTATGTACATGTAATTAAAGTTTATATGCTAAGAATGGGTATGCCTTCCCTCAAAAATTCATGAAAAATTCAAATATATCATGATATTATGTATTGTAATTGATGCAGGTCACCGTCTGCTTCAGGTCCTCCTCATCACATCATAAAGCATATCACTCAACATTATCATATTTGACTTCATACTTTAGGGGGCAGTTGTTACAGGTCCATTGAGCACATCACTCCTTATGATTAGATCAGTGTAAAAATGGTCTATCACACCCTAATTCAATTTCTACATGCCCTAGACATGACACTTCATTGAGTGCTTTCATCCATAAAAGTTTCCTAGTTTGAAACCCTCCTGAAATGCCTCCTTAGGACACCAACACAGACTTGGTCAGGGTCAAATTCTTAGCACAGTAGGTAGACCCATTTAGACCTAGGATTCATATCACTTAGGCCCACTTAAGCCTGCACTAGGCAAGGATGAGTGAAATTGGCATAGGATTCTAGGAATATTCGTTGATTCTAGAGCATTCTAGAAGGAACCCAACTCCTATCCTATCAAGAAGAGATTTACTTAGGATAGCCTTGGATCATCTAATCCTCTATCCTCCCATCCCTTTGAACATGGAAACTAATCATTCAATTTTGCAAAACCATTCAATGCCATATTAATGACAAAAGCACTTGTAGTCATCTATAAATTGACTTCCCACCATAGAAGCCAAAGGAGCTTGGATATTATGGAGAAATATCATTGGTTTAGAGACTTGAAATCATTGTTAAGTAATGTTATGTTTCTGGATTGAGGTTTCTATTGGTGTAACGAGGGTTTGGACTAAGCTGGATGAGTGGCATGAGATCGAACGACATTGAGTGTAACTTCTCCTTCTATCAATTAATAAAGTTCTATGTTCCTTTCCCATACTTTTGTCTACATCTATGATGAATGTATGTTCAAATTTTGTTGATTCCATTTGTTTGTAATAAATAGATCATATGCGTTGAATAATGTCATCTTCTATTCTGTTGGCAGGTACCAATTGGGCGAATTTAGATTGAGTGAGAGGGACTGGAGCAACTCAAAGGAGATCAAAGGAAGCACAGGATCACAAGTAGGTTCTTTATCTTATTTTTTTATTATAGGAAAAGGTTAAACATCTTTACTTCAGTTGTTCTACGTGTAAATACCCACTTAGGGAATATGTACTTCTCAGTAGGTATAAATTTAGTATAACACATATCATAAGCCCAACCAGCAGGTATTCGATCAGATTATTTAAAATTCATTTATAAATTGATTCATGTCATTTCCCAAGCGAGTCAAAGTCATGTGATCATTCATTTCCCAAGTGGGAAGAATTATTTATCATTCATTTCCTGAGTGAATCATGTCATTTCCCATGTGAGTCATAATTCATGTTATCATTCATTTCCCAAGTAAGATAGTTCCCAAGTGAGTCATAATCCATGTGATCATTCATTTCCAAGTGAGTCATGTTCCCAACTAAGCCATGTACGATTTGATTGAGGTAAACAAAACAAATCAATGAAAACAAAATATCACTACATTAGCTAAATGAGTGAGATTGATGAGGTGAAACTTGACCTAGAAAGTATAATCCAATTAAGAGTCATAATAAAATCAAATAGAGTAAAATAAAATAAAAATAAAATTGTGATCAATTAACATCATTCCCCACATAACAAGATGTGTCATTTCATTCCTTATGATTAATTTCCATGTGGATCTAATGCACACATCATATTCCTAGTGAACATGCCAAGTCAACCCACCACTTCAGCATCCATGTTATTTTCCACATCGACTATCATATGATCATGTCATGTCATCAAAACACGAAAATAATAAAAAACTTTAGAGCACCGTGAATTTTCATCTAGAACTTGAAATGAAGAAAAATTTATGTCACCAAAAATATGTTGATAAGAATAAGATTATGGAAGCCTAAAAAGTGGGAAATTATGAAACACAAAGAATTGATCATAAAAACAAACAAAACCAAATGAAAACAAAGGAAATTTTCATATGGGAATAGTAGTTATCTATCTCTGAAATTAACTAAAAGAATTATTCACATACAATATTAATAATAAGTCTAATCACTATAAAGATACATTTATTTATTTATGAGTATCACCTTATGTTTATGAATATAATAGATATTTTGACTAATCACGAACATCAGGTGACTAATAAATCATTTATTCAGGCCAATTTATGATGTTAATTTTTGTTTTCTTTCAATATACAGAAGACCGACCTAAAGCATGACATGGGGCATTCACTTTGGTTGACTATACAATTTCCTATGTGTGTTCCTCATCTCTCTTGACCTAGTATTACTTCTCAACCCACGAGCGTCCATAGTCTAGATTAAGGTTCCTTGGTATTACACAAGTATGGCCCCACTATTATTGAGTGTCCATAGGCCTAACAAGTTTAGTTTTACTTCCGAAACCATATGGTGCTTCCAACTTCCTTTTATTATATTTTTATATCACATTTATCAAAATATTTTAAATTTCCTTTTATTTGAAAGCTAGGCAAGATGAAGTGGGGTGATATAAGAGTTATTTAGATTTTCTTGGTAGTTCACTTACTTCCAAATTTTAGATTAATATCTTCCTTCAATAAACTATTCTAAATATAAACTTATTTTAGTGTCAGATGAATGGGCGAAAGAAGAACAAACTTGTAAGTAACCTAAAGTATAAATGTGCTAGTGTTATAGATATGAATTAATATTAATGAATGAGTTCTACCACAAGTATATAATTTTTATTGGGAAGTAGTAGATCATTGTATGGATGATTAAGTGTGATACTTTCATTTGTAGAAATGAATTTAATAATAACCCATATGCTATCATTTATTTGTTGAGGGTTACAACCCCTTTTCAAAATTTCATGCAAACAAAAGGAATTAAAAACTTGCAAATTTCCAATAAAAGAATCATAACAACAAATTTGGAAGAGAAAAAAAGAAGAAGGAAGAGCATAGAAAAGTATAAAAAAAGATAATTAAAAATATAAAATAAAATTAGAGTTATATGTCTTGAATAAACAAGATCTCAATAAAAAATGTGTCATCATATCACTTGTTAAAAAATGGAAGGCAGAGAGAAATTGTAAAGGATAGTTTGAATTGTAAAAATTTGAATATGTTGAATTGTTTTGCATGTAACTACATCCTTTCAATTACATTAAGATTTTGGCATATTAATTTTAACTAAGATCATGTTATTCTAGGTTTTTATTCAATGAAAATAGAAAAGAGTGAGTTTATAAAATCCTTAAATAATTATCAGTTTTGTAAATGAGAGAGCCCCATTAATTAAACCACATGTCCATAGATTAAATGGAAAGTGATGTGTAACTATAAAGATAAAATTTTCTACCTTTTACTCTCTTTTATAGTGGATTCATGCTTTAAAACCTGATTATGTTAGACATCTTATGTCAATGTTTTCACTGTAGAAAACTTTTAGAAGTTAGAGATAGCACTTGAATGAAATTTTTTAATGAATGAAGCATGGGTACGATGAAAAATATCTAGGAGAAGAAAGAAAAAGTGAACTTCCCTGAATATTTCGTGATGATGTTGTATCGCCTACTTAACATAACTTCACTCTTTCAACGTGTTGATTTTTTAGGTACGGTGCAGACAACTACTTAATTCTAAACACTAAAAATTACTTTTGATTATTCTATGTATTGTTTTAGCATTTACAACTTATTAATAAAGAAATTATACTTTAGAAATTCAACCATTAACAATAGAAGAAAATAAGAGATCACAATGCAAAAGAACAAGACAAGATTTACTATGGGAAAACCCACTTGGGCTAAAACCCAAAAAAATCTTCCCTTAGAGAACCAATTCAATAAAAGATATCAAAGTCAAAGCTATGGACATATTAACTAACAAGAGAGTCCACCAAGTTTCCAAGTCATCTCTCCTCAATGTGATTGTAATCACAAGAGTGTTAATAATTTGGATACCATTTCAATAGAGAAGTTTCAGAGAAAATTTGGTCCTTATGCATAGTGATAGACCTCAGTAGTTTGACCCTTTAACATAGAGATTACTCACAAAGTATTGATCTATTTTCATAAATGTGATCCATCTAGTTTCAACCTATTTCACATAGACATTTTTTCTTTCTTGTATAAGGATAACTCAGAAATGTTCGACCTCCTAATTCACATAGTTTCAGTGTTTCAGTATAAATATATACCACAGAACATGTTTTTCCCTTTCAAGAGATTTGACATAAATTTTATCTTTTCCTTGACCTTCGATCTCATCCCTATCTTGCTTTATATGCCTTGAAGATATTATGCTTGATTCTTATGTTGAATATGTTGGAGAGGAGGACAAATGACTTCAATATATAGTAAATCCATGGATCAAATGGTTGCCATGAATAGTTGATCTCACTTGAAGGGTAGAGTGCCGACTTGGACTACTTGTCATGCTAAAAGCAATAAATAGTTTTTTCTTTTGATATTTACAATAATACTTTAATTTTTTTTTTGATCAAGAATAACATGGCTTACTTAAATACCAATATTTTTTTTATGAATATTGACCATAGCTACAAACTTCAAAACTCCCTCTTTGTTAGGGAGGTATTCATAATGACTATCAAGATGATCATAAGTTGAAAAATTCTCTAATGAGAGGTAAATATTTAGATAAGCAACATTATCAATATCATAATTACTAGCATCAACATAATCACATTTCGCATAAAAAAAAACTATAGACATAGTCTAGGAGAAACACCATATGCTTCATCAATGATAAACAAGGCCACTCAAAAGGACATCTGAGAATGATGTTGGGAGGATTTTTCTCACTCTAAGAAGAGATTCGAGCAACCTATAAGAATATTCTCCAACCACAGTCTAACCGACATTGGAATAATATCCTCTGTTAGACCATTCTTCAAACCAAGAGTAAGGTGACACGAGGACAATTTCTTCTATCAAACTATTCTCCAACCAAGATGATAATGACACAAGGAGAATATAAAACCACTCTCCAACCAAGGTCATGAAGAAAAAGGGAGAATTTCCATTCGTAATGAACTCTCATCATCTCTCCTCTTAATGAGAGAAGGAATATCCACAAACCCAAGCTTGTCCTAAAAGTACATAAACTTTCTTATATAAAGAGGAACCATAAGAATATCAACTATCTATTTATCACTGGAGATGTACTCGAGCTTCACAGCTTCCATCAATACCATGTCTTGAATCTAGTAATACATGCTTCAACCTGTCATCATGGTCATCATGAGCACCTTGTCAAAAAAAATCCAATAAATAGCCTCATAAGTCATACTTCATATAATATTGTCAATCCAACTACAATACACTTGACCTATTCCATACTGAGCGCAACAGATGACTACTTTACCCTTATCCAAGAAGCTTATAATGAAGCCCAAATGAAGCAACACATTCCTTCTATATTCAACACTCTCCTCATAAATGAAGCCTGCATATGTACTTCTCATCCATGAACAATTGTACCATGATGGTACAACATGTTGAGAAACACATGTTTTCTTAGCTATAAACTATTATGTTCCCTTCTCTAGATCACAATTTTTTTCTACAAACCCAAACTGGGTGCTCCCTCTTGTCGATCAGTAAAAGGGGTCTTTTTCACCTCTATTTACCTGACATTATTTTTCAATCTAGGAACGATTTGTTATCTCAAAGAGTGTACTCAGTTTGAGGCGATCATTTGTCAGAGTAATTCTAGTAGTATAGTGCTCTCAATACAAGAGTAAATAGATGCTTGGAATGAAATCTACTTGCAAAAATAAACCTAGGATTCAAATCGTCCATTCAGAAAGCTACAACAATTTATCAGTCAAGGGTACTGTTATGAAAACAGCTCAAGAAAAGATAGAAAAGAGAGATCAACACCTTAGAATTCAGCCTCTTTGAGGGGGCAACCTCCTTTACATTACATAAATGAAAATTCTTGGATGATTCAAATGAAAAGACATCCTCTCTATATATAGGAGTCTAAGGGGTCATAACATAATCAGAGCCTACATAACAATAATA
>APFE030129373.1:2308-40839 GCA_000404065.3 Pinus taeda
GCATCAGCGTAGCAAACACATTGAACTACACATGCACTTCATCAGAAAGCTCATTCATGACCATGTTCTTGAAGTGCAATATTGTTCAACAGATGATCAGGTTGCAGACATCTTCACAAAGGCTCTCACAGAGGCGAAGGTCACTAAACTTCGATATATGCTTGGAGTTCAGGAAGTTGTCACTAAGGGGGGATAGGCTCTAGTGCCTCCTTCCTTCTCCTATTGTGTCATATTTGTAAATCCTTCAATCCTATCCCAAGTTGTTCTTAAGGGGGGATGTTAGGATATTCCGACACATAGGAAATAGTTAAGTTCAACTTGGTCTAGTATAGAGTTAGGTATAGAGTTAGGTAAAGTGTGTTTCTTTACCATTGTACATTTTGTAACTTACAATCTGACGGTCACAATATGTAGTGATCCGACGGTTCTCTCTCTCCTCAGTATTACCGACACTTGATCCGTGGCTTGACACCCGATTGTTCCATGAGTTCTATTTAAAGTGCATGGAGGGTCGTTGTTCGAGTAATCCATCTATGAGAGAAAGATTATGTAAATTTTCATTATTTGATTAATAAATTGCCTGAATTGGCCACGTTGGCTCAGGCCGTGGACTGTTTCCCTCTTTGAGGGTTTTAACCATGTCAAAAATACTGGTGTATTGATTTGAGATCTAGTTGTGAGCGATGTCCTTTTTGGTGTTCTTTCTGAGGAACTTACCCTGTAAATTCCTACATGGGAGTGAAGTTTCAAGGCTTCATGGATGCAGATTGGGCAGGGATTCCATCTGATAGGAAGAGCACATCAAGAAGGATTTTTAGTATTGGATCAACGACAGTTTCTTGGTACAGTAGGAAACATAGATCGATTGCACTTAGTTTGGCAGAGACATAGTACATCGCTACAACTCAAGAAACATGTGAGGCCATCTGGATGAGGAAGATCTTGGTTGGTCTGTTTGGTCAATAGATGGATCTGACAATGATTTATTGATAATCACAGTTGTATCAAACTCTCTGGAAATCAAGTTTTTGATGATAGGTCCAAGCACATTCATATCTAATATCATCATCTCAGAGATTGTGTATTG
Organism: Pinus taeda; assembly: GCA_000404065.3. Classification (NCBI taxonomy): domain Eukaryota; kingdom Viridiplantae; phylum Streptophyta; class Pinopsida; order Pinales; family Pinaceae; genus Pinus; species Pinus taeda. The sequence goes on from APFE030129373.1 coordinate 3,396, forward strand.
AGGTAGATCATGTTGTTTGAGTACATTCCCACGAAGGAGAAAGATGTTCACATTTTGACAAAGCCATTATCAAGATGTAAATTCAATTTTCATAGAGATAGGATCAAGGTAGAAGATTATCCCTTTCTTATTGAGAAGGATTGTTGAGAAATGGCAACAAGAAATTCCACTTTAATTTGTCCTCGAATTTAAACTATGAATTAAAATCGAATTCTATTCTCATAAAAACTTGTAAATAGTTAATTAAGTTTAATTAACTTAATTAGCTTAGGAATTTTCAGTTGGAAGTATTTATGTATTCATGTATATGTTCTCCCTAAATTTTTGGGATTGAGGATGACTTTAGATTGAGTTCTAATTAGATAACTCATTTTATTGAGTTATGGTTAGTTAAATTAGTTTAACTCTTTGTAAAACTAATAAGGACTAATAGTTAGTTGTGCATCCACAAGTCTTACTCCAATTAACTGAAGATTCCCTCATGAGAAACTCATGCATGTCAATTCAGAGAAAGACACAATTGAGAATAGAGTACAAGGACATTGTACTATCAGTTGTATGATTTACTGAGTTGTAAATATCATGCATGTGATCAAAGAAGGACCTATGTTTCAATTGCGCAGTTTTGGAAGCATGAATTCTCTTTAAATACAGCCTATTCATCCTAGGAATTGTGCAAGGACATAGGGGCTTGGAAGGCAGTGGAAATTGGCTAAGAGTGCGCTTGTGAGCCAATGAGTTGAGTGTACTTGTACGGAATTGTTCTTGTGAGAACAAGATTTGTATCTTAACTCATATTTCTAATTAATCAAATACAGATAGGTAGCATTTTGAGCACTGGCTTTCCCCAAAAAAACTTATAATGTTATGTGCCATTGATTTATCTTCTTCTTGTTCATATTTTTTTCATCGATCTATTGGCTTATGTTGGGTGAAAGTAAAAATAGATTCTTGTCATGTGCTTTAGTACATCACATGAGCTTGTTAATCTACAAGAAATTGTACACTTTCCATGAGTGTCCTTTCTGCCCCATAGGTACCACACTCGTGAATAACTTCTCTCCAGCAGTAATTGTACCATGACACCAAAGAGATTTGCTTCAAGAGATATTGCTGAAAGAAGCACTCAGGAAGCAACTAAGCAAGCACCAGCTTACTCACCAATATATGCGAACACTCAATTATTCATAGAGAAGGAGTCAACACTAACATGGAAAAAAGTCCAACAACAATGCTAGAAGGCAACAATCCAGTACAAGATCAAGGAAAGAGGAATTTACTAACATAATAAAGGGAGAAAAAATTTATAGAGTGAAAGAAGATTCAATATTTATGCAGGCATCTTTGGTAGCAGACGAAAAAGGAAGTAGAGGACACAGAGAGAAGAGTAGAGGAAGAGGGAAAAGCAGAGCTTGCGGGGAGAAGAACTGAGATCGCAGCAAGAAGAACAAGAATTGAAGGAAGGATAGAAGTTAAGGAAGAAAGAACAGGAAGAGAAGCATAAGCAAGAAGAAGAACAAAGGAAAGGTGCAATGACAGAGCAAATAGCACCAATACAGGTTGAAGAACTGGAACAACTAGCATCTAAGGAAGAGAGTGAATAGGTGCAAGTTCCCTCACTAATGCGAAACACAAGAACCAAGTCCGGCTAGAGATCGATGAGTACATGGAGAAACTAAGACGAGAGGCCACCCGGGAAGACTTGGAATTGAATGCAATAACATGAAAAAGTACATTGGTGGCCTAGTCATGGTCAACACCATGCTGCACATGCTTCAGAATGAGTTGGATATAGGTTCCACAACCATATACTCGGATGCCATGGAAGAGAGAGTCCACTAACAAAAAGACACCATCAATCACTTTGGGGACATCATAACACAATACCAATCTTGGCATCAACATATGACCGAGAAGCACCAAGTGGAGGTTGCCAAGTTGGTTTTTCCCCAAACTTCAGGATCATAGTGTTTTGTCTTGTTAGGCTATCTCTAGCCTATTTTGTCTTACATGGGTACATGAGAAAAATGTAATATTGTTTTTAAATGTTTTGTAAGTGAAATTCAAAGTGTCATTAGTGGAATGTGAATATTCATCATGTTATGTAATGATTTACTTGTAAATAAGTTCAAGAGTTGTGAGGGTATTCAAAGAGTCATAAAGAATAATTTCAAGGGTCACCCCACCCTTTGTTATAAACAGAAACTCATAATTCATGGAATAGGCTTTTGGCTATGCTTATGTTGGGTTGTGTTATATTCTTTCCACGACTAGCCCACGTAGTTAACTGGGGGATTAGAGGTGGGGCGGAGCCCCCCTTCATTGTGCCAATTGCATAGTGAGGGGAGTTATAGGGGTTTGAGTGGTATAAGTAACCCCACTCTATGGGGTTTGAGACAACGCCCTGGAAAATTTTGGTTTTCGACCCTATGTTAGGTTGGGCAGACCTACCTATGGTTTTGTGCATGTTTTTCGCACATGATTTTGGACGCGATTATTTTCGGTCCATGGTTTTGGACACGATGGTTTTCAGTCCATGGTATTGGATGCTTCAGCATGTATAAATAGGTATTGTAACATTGAAAGAACATAATGAAAAATCAAGCTGGTAGTCCCGCTATTAGGATCCAGGGGAAAATCTTTGTTTATATGTGTTTTATGTGTTATTCTCTCGCATTGTTTATTTTCTGTGTTTAGAATTCATATTTAGGTAATTTTTGTATGGGGTTAAAACCTATATAACATAATTCATGGAACAGGCTTTTGGCTAGGCTTAGGCTTAGAAAAGGCTTGGGACCATTGTGATGAGCCTTGGCCTCTCCACAGTGTAGAGCGAGTATACTTCTTTGGAGGGGTAGGTGTTCTTGATTGTAATGTTCCACTATTAGGGCTAGTGGTCATCAATGGTGCATGTATGGATGGAACTTTCACTTATAATAATAATATCAGATCTAGCACGCTTTCATGCATATGTTTTTATTGTAGTTGGACTATTTTGGTTGCTTTAGCAATGTATGTTGTTTAACTTACGCATTTTCTTATGAACTTCTTTGTATGTAATTGTATGAATCTTGTTGAATGTGTGTTGTTAGATTAACCCATCACTTTAATTTGTTGCCTATTCTAAATTTTAGCTGGCAATGTCATCACACTCGTGTGTTCCTTTCAATATGCATACTATTATATGCTTCTAAGGGGCACAATTCCTTTTCCCCTTCATGTGTTAGAACCTTCATGCATCGCACTTGACTCTCTGTATGTTCACACACTTGCTCTCATGCAAATTTATCATACTTACCCATATGCGCTACCATGGTTAAGGCATTACACTACCACCCACTACTTGGACTCCTCCTCCAAACGGTTTGAGCTCTAGTTGGGACTTCCTATTGGGGAGATCCCATGAATGTTGGCAGGTCCAACACCATCAACATAAAGATGAGCCCAAAGATCAAGAGGAGGGGGAAAGCTCTTCCACTCATAGATGTGGGTGAAGTCTTATCCACTACAATTCATTTTCGATAGCAAGAGCCAAAAGAACCTCATTTTAGCGAAGGCCATTAAGTGGTTGGGCCTACCAACCATACGCCATCAAGTGGCTTCACCAAGGGCGAAATCTTCAACTCAACCAACAATGTCACCTTCCCTACAACGTCAAGCCCTTCACAGACAAGGTACTATGTGATGTTTCTCCTCTTCAAGTTTGTGATGTATTATTAGGCCAACCATACTTGTGGAAGCAGCATGTTGTGTATAAATCTAGGCCTCGCACTGTTATTATTACCTTGGAAAATAAGTTGTACAGGATACTGGAGGTAGCACTACCTATTGCCATTTCTTTGATCACTGCAAAGGAATGATGTAAGATCATTTCCAAGACCAGGAAATTTATTTTCCTCATGATTCGCCCTTGCGGCAAGAAGAAGATTGTGGACATGGCCTCCAAACAGGGTCCTTCGCATGGTAGCAAGACATGAACAAGGTTGTGGAGGAGTATAGGGACATCTTCACCTCACCCATAGGGGTACCTCTACACTGTCAAGTTAAGCACTTCATTAATATGACCCTAGGCATGTCCCTACCTAATAGACCGATCTATCACCGCTCTATTCTAGAGAATGATGAAATCAAGAGGCAGATTCAGGAGTTATTGTAGAAAGGGCGCATCATGCCAAGTTCATCACCTTTTTGGAGTCCAATCATGTTGGTACAAAAGAAGGATGGGAAATCAAGACTTTGTATTGACTATCAGGCACTGAACAAGAACACTTTGCAGAATAGGTATCCAATCCCAGGGATTGATGACCTTATGAACCAGCTCAAGGGTCCCAAATATTTCAACAATATTGACTTGAAGTCCTATTATCACCAAGTATAAATCGAAACCTGTGATGTGTGGAATACTACCTTCAAAGCCAAGGAGGTACTTTTCAAATGGCTAGTCATGCCTTTTAGGATGATGAATACCCCCAACACCTTCATTAGGCTAATGAATGACTTCTTGCAACCCTTCACCAACTCATTCGTGGTGGTGTATTTGGATGACATTCTAATATTTAGCCAAATTTTGGAGGAGCACCTCCACCATATGTGACAAGTCCTCCAATCCCTTTGAAAACACAAGTTGTGCGCCAATTTGGAGAAATGAACTTTTGGTATGACCCAGGTTCAATATTTGGGATACATCATTGATGGGAAGGGGGTGCATGTGGTGCTGAAATGTGCAACAAGAAATGCTAAAAATAGAAAATGCTAAAAATAACACTGTTATAAATAGCCCGGCTATAAATATTAGTTCAGCCATTGGAGATCTTAACAATAATGGGTGAAAAGTGAAAGTGCTAAAAATAGATTTTCTAAAAATAGCATTTCGGGATCCCTTCTTATTTCAGTCACTCCCTAGACTAAACATAGGAAGTAAAATTTGAATTTGATATCAACAGTAGTCTAAAATTTAATTAATTAATTCATCTTGAGTTAATTAGTTAAGGAAAGTCAAACTTGAAGTCTATTTGAGGACATGCAACAGTTTCTCCTTTGATTGAGGGATTTATCCATCAGTTAAAGAGATAAGAGTGAGTTGTCATATTGAGTTGTAATTAGTTGGCTCAACTAATTGAGTCAAGTCCAGTTAGATTAATTTAACAGTTTGTTAAATTAATGAGAGTTCAGTTAGTTAATGCTTGCATGCATGTAACTATTGTATATTGATAACTCAAGATTCACTCATGGATAACTCATGCATGTTAGTTCAATCAGAGACCCAGTTGAGATCAGATGGAGGGACAGTGTACTATCAGTTGCTAGGATATTCCTTGGTGAATATTCCTTGCATGCAGAAGGAATATTATTCCTTGAGGATTGTGTAGTTGGAACTGAGGTTACAGTGAGTGTGATGAGGCCAATTCACACATGTGATATCATTGGACCCCAATCAAAACTGCGCAAGGAAATAGTAGGATTGGAGGGCTTGAGGAAGACATATACTATGTAAATTCAGTCTGTGAGTTGTATTGTTTGATTGTAGAGAGAGCAGGATAGCTTGAGAGCTGATTCTTTTTGTAACTTGAACAAGATTTCCACTTGTATGATAATACAGGGTTGGAGTTTTAGGCTGGTGCTTTCCCTAGCGATATATCTTCTATGTTATGGTTGATTACTTCTCATTTTCAGTTATATTTGTTCATTGTTGATGATGCTCATATCTATTTAAGCTTCCGCAAAGTTTATGGTAGAAGTATATATAGTATTATGCTTTAGGACATCGCATATGTCAGGAGATCTACAGTGAAAAATTCTACATTGTATCAGATCAAAGGTGATCAAGGAAGAATAGTATACAAGAAGGAGAAGTACGAAGTTTGGTTTCTAAATATTGAATTGAGTTCTTATCACATCTATTTCACCGATGGAATTTAGTGGTTTAAGACTCGAATATGCCCTTGATGGCAGTTCAAATTATATACTCTGGAAGGATCACATGAAGGTATTATTAGAAGATAACAGTCTCAAGGAATTCATTGATCAAGAAGTCCAAAAGCCAACTAATGCTACTCAACTAGCGGAATGGAAAAGGTGTGTGGCTAGAGCCAGGAGAATCCTCTTGGAGGGAGTTCAAGATCACATTGTCTTGAGCCTCAACGGGAAGGAGACTCCATTTTCGATGTGGAAAACATTGAAATATATTTATCATAATAGCAGTGATCAGAGGAGGCTAGCGCTGAAAGATAAACTTCAAAAGATCAAGTGCAAAAAAGGGGACACAATCTCTACATTCCTAAAAAAACTCACTACCTACAGGGATGAGCTTGCAAGCATAGGGGTCATGACAGTAGATGACGACATGGTGAGTCTAGAACTCCTCGATCTTCCTAAGAGCTGGCATAGCTATTGGGACTCGGTAAATGGAAGAGAGACATTGCCATATTGGGAATGAATTTGGTCAAATCTGATGCAGGAGGAGATAGGGCATATCACCAGGGATGTATCTTCATCAAAACAAGATGATGAAGAAAATCTAACTTTAGTGAGTAAAGCTAAGAAAGCAAAAGGCAAGGCATCCCAATCCAAATCTTCTCATGGAGGGAAGAAGGTTGACAAGTCAAAGGTGTGATGCTTTCACTGTCATGAAGTGAGACATTATGCTATGAATTTTCCATAGAAGAAATCCAAAAAGGGTTCCTCAAAGGGATTTGATGGTGATGCACTAGCTTCACAATTTGAGTTGGACTTCTCTCTTATATCATGCATGGTTTCATCCATGGTGGGATGTGTTTGGTACCTAGATAGTGGAGCCTCTTTCCACATGTTAGGTGACAAGAATCCTTTCAGTACATTGGAGGAGAAGGATCTCCAGATGCGGATCGAGATGGGCGATGATGGAAAGTATTGTGTCTCAGGTGAAGGTATAGTTGTGTGTCAGAGGGAGCATGGTGCCCCTCTCACCCTATCTATTGTTAAGTATGTACCAGGTTTGAAAAAGAATCTTATGTCTATTGCTATGCTAGAAGATAAAGGCTATGATGTAGTCTTTAGTAAAGGAAAAGTTTTTCTGAGGCATATTGGCACTGGACAAACCAAGAAAATAGGGATTCGAGTAAATAATCTCTACAAGCTAGAGGTAGATGACTATGTTGCATTCAGTTCCAAAGCAGAGATGGTGCAAAGCCAAGATATTGGCGAGATGTGGCATAGAATATTGGGCCACTTGCATCACGGGGCCTTGAAGATCATGTGGCAAATTTCTACCGGCTTACCCAAGGGAAAAATGGAGCAAACAGATACATGCAAAGGATGCACCTTGGGTAAGTATGTGAAATCTTCCTTTCTGGATCGAGATAGTAGAGTTGGAGCAATCCTGGAGCGAGTTAACTTAGATGTACGTGGACCATTCTCTACAGCCTCCACTGCTAAGTAAAGGTACCATATTACTTTTATTGATGATTTTTCTCGTAGATGTTGGATCTACTTTATGCAAAAAGAAGGATCAGACCTTCTTGAGGTTTTGTGAGTTTGAAGCCTTGGCAGAGAAAAAATCTAGAAAGAAAGTAGAAGCCTTGTGTAGTGACAATTGTGGAGAGTATGTTCCCGAGAAGTTTAAAGACTTATGTGCCACAGAAGGAATTAAATGGGAACTAATAGCACCTCATAACCCACAACAGAATGGGGTGGTTGAAAGGAACAATAGATCTATTGTGGGAGCATCTCAAGGGATGTTGCATGACCAAGGCCTACCACTTCATCTGTGGGCTAAGGCATGCAGTACAACAGTGTACCTTCAGAATAGAAGTCCTCATCATATTTTGGGGATGAAGACACCGATGGAGGCTTTTCAGGGAAGTGACTAGATGTGAGTCACTTCCGAATCTTTGGATCACCAGTTTTCTGTCATGTGATGAAAGATGCTCGGAAGAAGCTAGACCCAAAAGTTGAGTTGGGGATACTTGTGGGGTACACAGATACACCCCACAACTATCTTGTGTTTCTACCTACTAGTCAAAGGACCATAGTGCGTAGGGATCTGATGTTCGATGAGCAGAGAGCCATGTGAGTGTCACTTGAGAGGGAACTCAAGTTGCATGGAGATGAGGAACTTTTAGTTCCAAAGGAGGAGGAGCCTCCTGATGATGTGGATCAGCCACATGGAGAGGATCCAGTAGTGGAGACCACCACTTCTGGAGAGTCTTCTAGACACAAATGGAAATGATCGTAGGAAGCTGACAGATTGATGTTGGATGTGAGAGAGAATGTGGGGTAGCCATCCTCTCAGCGCAGACAGAGGAGATCTCCCGCCATATACACTGGCTACATGGCCCTGGTTGGGGACTGTGCAGCGACTGAGTCTTCTTCTTTTCAGGAGGAAGTGTAGCAACTAGTCTGGGTTGATGAAATTGTAGAAGAGTACGATTCTATGATACAGAAGATTGTGTGAGATGTTTTCCCTAGACCTAGGGACAAGTCAGTGGTTAGTTCCCAATGGATTTACAAGGTAAGGCAGGCAACTAATGGCAGTGTTGAGAAACATAAGGCAAGGTTTGTTGCCCGAGGTTTCTCACAGGTTGAGGGGATTGACTACGATGAGACCTTTGCTCCTGTAGCAAGGTACTCATCTATCAGATCGATGCTATCTCTATCAGCTCAGATGGGTTAGAAGATCCATCAGTTGGATGTGAAGACAATGTTTCTCAATGGGAAGATTGAGGAAGAGGTATACATTGAGCACCTCGAAGGATTTGAGACCTTTGATCGTGAGTCACATGTTTTCCAACTCAAGCGAACACTGTATGGGCTGAAGCAAGCATCCCATGCTTGGTATACCAGGATCGACAACTATTTCACTAGATTGGGCTTCACCAAGAGTGAAGCAGATGTGAACCTTTACAACATCATGGTAGATGGTAAGCCATTGATTATTTTACTTTATGTCGATGATCTAATTTTTAAAGGTGATGATCAGCAGATCAAAACTTTCAAGGAGGACCTTGCAAGAGAGTTTGAGATGAGGGACAAGGCCTCATGCACTACTTTCTAGGCATGGAAGTGTGGCAGAAAGATGGGGAAGTATTTGTGTCTCAAGGAAAGTATGCCAATGAGATACTCAGGCGCTTTCACATGGAGAAATGCAAGCCCATGTACACTCCTCTAGTTGGGAACTGGAGGAAGGAGGATGCTACTTCAGGTGAGGTAGTAGCTACTACTATTTATCGGCAGCTGGTGGGTTCACTTATGTATTTGGTGAATGCATGACCTGACTTATGCTTTGCGATGAACCAGCTGAGTCAAGCTATGGTTCAACCTACCAAGCTATTTTGGAAGGCAGCAAAGCATGTGTTGATATATCTCAGAGGCACTACACAGTATGGATTATGGTACAAATGGATAGAGGGAGTAAAGATGCAAGGATTCACAAATGTGGATTGGGCTGGTAGTCCATCAGACTGGAAGAGAACTTCTGGAGGAATCTTCAACCTTGGTTCAGTTGCAGTTTCTTGGTATAGCAAGAAATAGAGATCAGTTGCACTTAGCTCAACAAAGGATGAATACATGGCTTCTAGTCAGGCAGCATGCGAGGCCATTTGGATGTGGAAGATTCTAGTGGGATTGTTTGGTCAGATGATGGATCCTACAGTGATATACTGTGATAATCAGAGTTGCATAAAACTCTCTGAGAATCCAGTGCTTCATGACAGGTCCAAGCATATAGATATCCATTACCATCATCTACGGGACTATGTGGTCAAGAGGATCATGATGTTGCAATCTATTTTGACTATGGCATTGTCAAAATGCAAGTTCAAGTTCCAGAGAGACAGGATCAGGGTTACTGATAATCCCTTTCTTGTTGAGAGGGAGTGTTGAAATGTGCAATAAGAAATGCTAAAAATATCACTGCTATAAATAGCCTGGCTACAAATATCAGTTCAACCATTGGAGATCTTAGCAACAATGAGTGAAAAGTGAAAGTGCTAAAAATATCTTTTATAAAAATAGCATTTCAGGATCCCTTCTTATTTTAGTTAGTCCCTGGACTAAACATAAGAAGTAAAATTCGAATTTTATATCAATAGAAATTTGAAAATTAATTAATTCATTCATCTTTAGTTATTTGGTTAAGGAAAATCAAACTTGAAGTCTATTTGAGGACATGCAACAATTTCTCCTTTGATTGAGGGATTTATCTATTAGTTAAAGAGATAAGAGTGAGTTGTAATTAGTTGGCTCAATTAACTGAGTCAAGTCCAGTTAGATTAATTTAACAACTTGTTAAATTAATGAGATTTCAGTTAGTTAATGCTTGAATGCATGTAACTACTGTATTTCAGATAACTGAAGATTCACTCATGGATAACTCATGCATGTCAGTTCAGTTAGAGACCCAGTTAAGATCAGATGGACGGAAAGTGTACTATCAATTTCTAGGATATTCCTTGGTGAATATTCCTTGCATGCAGAAGGAATATTATTCCTTAAGGATTGTGTAGTTGGACCTGAGGTTACAGTGAGCGTGATGAGGCCAATTCACACATGTGATATTATTGGACCCCAATCAAAACTATGCAAGGAAATAGGAGGCTTGGAGGGCTAGAGGAAAACATATACTATGTCTATTCAGTCTGTGAGTTGTATTGTTTGATTGCAAAGAGAGCATGATAGCTTGAGAGCTAATTCTTTTTGTAACTTGAACAAGATTTCCACTTGTATGAGAATACAAGGTTGGGGTTTTAGGCTGGTGCTTCCCCATTGATATATCTTCTATGTTATGGTTGATTACTTCTCATTCTCAGTTATATCTATTCATGCTTGATGATGCTCATATCTGTTTAAGCTTCCACAAAGTTTATGGTAGAAGTAGATCTAGTATTATGCTTTAGGACATTGCATATATCAGGAGATCTACAGTGAAAATTCCACATGTGGACCCAGCCAAGATACAAGTCATTCAGGATTGGCCAGTCCTGACCACTCTAACAAAGCTCTGCAACTTTTTGGGGCTTTCCAACTTCTACCACAGATTCATGTTGGGGTTCTCTCAAATCACTTGGCCTTTTAATCAAGTCACTAATGGAAGAGCGCAAGCAAAGTTCTATTTCTGTGAATCCTAACAGAAGGTGTTTGTTGACTTGAAGCATTGTATCTTCTCTGCACCAGTGCTCACATTACCAGACATCCAATAACCATTTGAGATCAAGACAAATACCTCCGACTATGTTATTGTTGTAGTTCTTACTGAGCAGGGGCATCCAGTGGCATATCACACTAGGGAATTTTTAGATATAGTCTGAAAGTATTCCACCTATGAAAAAGAGATGTATTCCATTTTGGAGGCCTATCGAAAATGGAAGAATTACTTTATGGGGAAGGAAACATTCATCCACACAGACCACCATCCCCTATAGTTCATGCAGAAAAAGGGGAAGTGGTAGAATGATTTCCATCAAATTTGGTCCACATACTTGTAATAGTTCCATTTGAACATTAAGTATAGGAAGGGCAGCAACAACAATGTTGTAGACTAACTCAGCCAACCATTGGTCATGGTGTTGACCACTATGATTGACTCTTCTAGTCACAAGACTACGAAATGGCCACATCTTTGCAAGAGAAATCTAAAATTTGACAATACATATGAGACGCTCCTGGAAGGAAAGAAACTTCCAAATTTTCACCTCCACGATGCACTTTTATGTCGCCTGGAACACCTATGTGTTCCTTCAAGAAAGCATGCTAAGATGATTTGGGAAGCACACTAGAGTTGGATTGCTAAACATTTCAGGGTAGAGAAAACAATGGTAGTGATGCAGAAGTATTTTTATTAGCCGAACCTTCGACATGATGTTGGGAAGTACATCAGATCTTGCACTACCTGTAGCATCGCCAAACTGACCATCAAGAAGCAAGGCTTATATACTCCTCTACCTACTCCTAGTCGACCTTGGGAATCCATCTCCATGGATCACATGTCGGGCCTTCATTCTACTAAGAATGGAAATGACTGAGTTTTTATGGTCATCGATAGATTCTCTAGGATGGCCATTTTGGCAACCTGCAAGAAGAGTATCACAACAGAATCCACTAATAAGCTCTTCCATGAATGAGTCTGGGTACACTTTGGGATCAAATAGTCCATTATCTTATATTAGGACAGCAGGTTCCTAAATACATTTTGGTCAAGTCTCTGGGTGATGTTGGATACCAAGCTCACTAAGTACACAACTTTCCACCCCCAAACTAATGGCCAAACAAAGGTCGCCAATAGGAAGATCATGCACATTTTGCGCATGTACAACTCAAAGAATCCATGCACATGGGATCAAGTCCTCCCTTATGTCTGGCAAAACTGCAACAAATCTCTCTATATCTCAAGTAGCCATAGCCCCTTTCAGGTGGGAATGGGATTCCAACCATTATGTCCCATTGATGTGGCCATACCATTTGGAGCTACACAAGCAGATTAAACCCAACTCCAGTCCAAAGTTGACAGGGTTAATAGCTTCATTGAGCACATTTAGCATGTTCTCCAGCAGGTTCATGACATATTGGACAGAGACAATGCTAAATACAAACAACGACATGTTGAGCATCGGGTTTCACACAAGTTCCAGGTGGACGACAAAATTTGGCTAAATTTGTAAAAGTATCGCCTCGATGGGCTCTACCGCAAGCTTCACCTGCTCTATTATGGGTAATACACCACCACCAAAGATGTATGGGAGAATGCCTTTGAGCTCAACATTCCACCATTCGACCATATTTTCCACCATTGCTGGACACATTTGACATTGAATAATAACTCACACCAATGGAGTTAAACACTGACTACATGGAACACACCACAACTGATCAGATCATGGACACACATGCCAATAACACTTTCCAACAAAGGATACAACTATACCAAGTTGTCAAAGTAGGACAACTCCTTTACGAGGGAAAGTGGTTCACTAATGACCAAGTTCAACAAAAATGTCCTCACCTCATGGAGGCTCTGAACACAATGGTGACCATTGATTCCTAAGGAGGGAGGAATGATCTAGGTGGATATTGGTGGTGACCCACCTATTCCACCTATACCTCTAGTCAGTTTCATAAGTTTCCTTGTTTATAGTAACATTTACTATTTTTAGTAGTTTTTCGTGTCCTAAACTTCCAAAGTAGTTTTGACCCCCTAAACGACATTTTTTAAGGTCTGCAGTAGTTCCATTTCCAAAGGTGAAACCTACACCAAATATTTTAGTACTCAAAGATATATTTCCAATGAGTTATCATATGTACCAAATGGAGATAATATGACCAAGTTACATCCCCAAGAAGTTGGTTGCCTAAATAACCCCAACCGGGCCCACAAACTCTTGGCATTCAATCTCCTGAGTTAGGGTTTTGGTTGTTTATGGTTTTCCCTTGTTGTTTAATAATAGAAAGGCCATGGAGCCTCATTATATCATAGTTCATAAGCATGTAGCTGCCACATCGCTTCTCAGAGATAAGATACAATTTCTCGAGCTAGTTTATTTCCATTTCTGTATGTAAGCATATTTCAATTCTTTGATATTAATGAAACACAGTTTTGTTACTGTTGCATCTCTTTGTTGTGTATATATGTATTTTTTTGCATTCCTGCATATGTTTGGATTAGACCTATTGAGTTCTTTGTTTTGAAATTGTTATGGATATGAAGTTTGCTCAAGGGGAGTTTTAGTAGAATGTATTGATTCTCGTAGGTTGGGAGGAGCATTCTATGCCTTATAATTTTGTGGGAGACTCTATTTATTTGGGCAACAAATAAGTGGAACTATTATTTTAAGTAATTATTTTTCTCTGAGTTTATATTGTATGGTTATTGAGTGGTAATTTATTGAGAAATTATATTCTACAAGTTTATCTATGTTTATATTGTATGGTTATTAAGTGGAAATTTATCGAGAAATTATATTCTGTAGGTTTATGTACCATATAAGATTGTGTAGTGGTTGCGAGAACTATGTTTTGGTATATCTATGTAAATAAAAAACTATTTGTATAGGTTAGTTCCAGGCCAGAGTTGAATATAGGTTAGTTTCAGGCTAGGCTAGAGTTCGAATATGCAAATTTTTTACCCACGCGAACAACGAATCATGATGTGTAAACAAAGGATAATCATGCTCAAGCTGTCAGTCTGATATTTACCATATTGATTCACTATGAGGGTTAGTTTCTTGTGGCTGAGCAAGAGAATGTTCAATTCTTGCAGGTTTCTGAAGTGCTTCTCCAATTCCAATATATCAAAATTTTGGCAGTTCTGCAACTATGACATTTAGTAAATGTGCAAACTTTGATCCTATGATATGGCTTCCCTTTATTTTGATCATTATATATAAAAAAACAACAATGAATCCAAAACCAACCAAATCACTTCAATAACTTTGTAAATCAATAAATATTTCTTGAAAATATTAACTTCTTCTAACGAGATTAATTAGAAATGTCGTAACCAACATTTGCAAACTGAAAATAGTTCATTGAGGGTCAGATACCTTTTTTTTTAGATAGTGGGGTTTTCTTTCCATCTACCTCTGTGACCACATGTTTTTAGCCGTAATGTTTCTCCTACTGTTTTCTTAGATTTTGTGTGACTTTTCAATTTAATGCACTTCTCACTATCATACTAGATGCTTCTGCATTAGACATATGGGATATAAACTCTCCCATTGTAATCTCCAGGTTACATGAACATTATCATAAATATGCTTGTCACACTTCAATTTAGAATAACATAGATCTATGTGCTAAATTGTCAGTATTTAATAATGTTTGTGTATGTAGTTTTCACTAGTATTAATAACAAACTACCAACCAAATAACGAACAAGGAATAAGATCAAGATGCCTATAAACAAGCATGTTTCTCAACAAATTTCACGAGTAATAGGCATGTAAACAACAACCGAGGTTTCCCTGAACAACAAACCCCAATTTTAGTTTCTCTAACAAATGAACCAACCTTTCTTTTATAATTTTTGCGGAGTTAAAATACTTTATAATAAACAATGAAATCAACAACCATGAGTCAATAATTGTGAAGTTTATACCTCAGCAAACATTGGAGTCAACAAGCAATAGAGCCAACAACTCGTGTAGTAGGCCTTAGTCCCAAGCAACATGAATGGCTCCACTCTACATAAAAATGTCTTCTCAAACGTGCCCAACGACTTCAAACATTGCCTCTCCTTCACACATTATGAAGAAAGTGCTTTCTCTTAAAACACAAAATGGAAACAAATACTCTTCGCACAAAACGGCTCCTCAAAAATGAATGTTCTGCAAAACACTCCAACATATATGTTATGGAAAGCGACAAAACTAGTGGCTCAAATCTGGAAGCCCAAAATCCTTGTGGCTCAATTTAATCAACGGGGCAGACGAACCTTCACTCTAATACCACTGTTAAACACACAATTTGGTGGAAACACAAAGAATGATGTACAATGTGTACATACTAATATAGTATGAAAACCTTTGATTTAGTTTCCAGGATTTTTTGGACTCTAATAACTAATATCATAACACACACTAACCCAAATTCCAATCATGAGGATTAAGTGTCATATGGAATGAGTGGAGGTTATGGACAAGATCGACCTCCCTAGTATCTAAAGATATCTAGTGACAAGCAAGCCAATCAAAAACTATATTTCTCTAGATATGCAATTAAAAACAAAGGCAAACAAGTGTTTTAGGCCTACCTTGGGTCCAATGCAAGTTTGTGGAAGCCTCGCTGCTCCTTTGCTCCAAATGAGCTCCTGAAGTAAGTCTGCAAACACAAACAAGCAAACAAATTAAATAGCACCTGAAAAGCCAATATTATAAAGCATATCCATCATAATGATCAAGGAGATTATGAAACAAACCACATGAGACAATTTGTTGAGAAAAATGAATTTGATTGTATCAATTCAAATCAAAGAAGAAATTTACAACCTGTGCCTTGATGTTATACAAGCTCCTCCCAGGGTCCGACAAGAAGTCTCCTCTACTTTGACAAGTTTCACTCACTTCCCAATGAAGCCAAAAAGTATGTGATCTTTCCTCTCAAGCTTAACTAGGAAGTCCCAATTCCACAAGCATTTACCCTTAAAAATGTTCAACTTCTAACCTCTCCAACAACTAACCCAATGCCTTAATTTATAGTGCAATGGAGGGAAGTTACTAGGTCCTCCTTCAAAGGGATAAAGTCCTCCTTCAAAGGGATAGCTCATCCTATCAAGGGATTAGCTCCTTCTCTTTTGGGATGCATGAACCACCTTTGAGCAAACAATCCACGTCAAAAATCCTTCTAGCAACATCTATAATTAACCCAAAAGTGAGTTTTTTAGGATAAAGTTGCGCCCTTTTTACTTTTACAGGGGTACGCACCCACCCCTTTACAGACAGAGCGTGCAGATACACAGGTAATATGAACAAAGGGTGTGGGCCTACAGGCAAAAGTGAGAGAAAGTGCGGAACCAGAGTAATATTGATTTTCAATGTCTTTCTCTCATTTGCAAAGCTTGACATGAAGAGCTAAGGTCTGAGACTTGCCTAGGAGGCCAGTATAAGTGATGATAGACCCATACTGACTGCAAATAGTCATGGTGACGATATTTTTGTGTAACACACCCTAGCAATTTTTAGAATTTTTGGAGCAGATTTAGTCCACCAAAAGGTCCAAAAAGACTCAAAATTTGACCTCTCTACCAGTTTTTGGACACACAGAAGTAGCCTTGGGAGAAACAGTATTTGATGGGGCAAGTGAGCTCCAAATCCATAAATTCCAAGTGTTCCAGAAACTAGACTTGATGCACTTCCCAATGAGCTATCTTGGGCTCAATGTGGATGTTGGGAAGGCGTCCATAAGTGGACGTAATGTGGTGCTACGTGTAGAACCAGTGGCCTTGCGCGTAGGGCATTTTTACTCAGGATGTCTGTTTTGCTAAATTTCGACTATTTTCTTGTTTTCTCTCTCATGGAGGTGAATTTTCTAATGTAATTAATGCCATGGTTTGTAAATGTAATAGTCAAACACTAGTACATGGTTTTGATGCTAATGAATCAGTTTCCCCTCTTTAAGAGGCAAGTTGTTTGACTGCCTAAATTCCTTGTCCTTGTTAGGAAATGGTTGAAACAATTCCTCTTCTCATAGTTTCGATCCCTGATGGTTAGGATGAGTGATGTCAATGTCGATATCATCTATTTTCTTGGTCATTAGCAAAGGTTGGATTCAGCCGGATGCTCATGTACTAAATATACATCATTTTGTAGCAGTTTGACATGAAACAATATAAAGTTGTCGCTATTTTTATGGGGTCCCTGTGGTATGGCCTTTAGCATGAGTTTCTTCTTCTATTATTATGTTTTCATGTTTTTCATGTATGCATCTCTCATGTAATTGCCTCTAATTGGATGCTTTCAATTCAGATAGGTGGAATCCATTAGGTTTTGATGCTTTGCCTTGGGAAAACACCATTATTTCATGTCTTTTCTACTGTTTAAGAAGGATTCATGACTTTCTCGTGCCCTTCTTAACTCCTCACCAGTCTAGCACTTCACCTCATCAAGCCTAAGGTGTTAAAGCTTATCCCTACCTTGCCCCATAGAATACCCTGCAATTCTGACTTAGTTTCCCAGACCCAAATTGCCCAAATCCTCCTGATCTGACAAAACACCAACAAAACCTATCAAAACCTTTGAGATACTATACCTAGCATAAAATATTGTTCCTTATCTAGTCATCTTGACTGAAATGCATAAGGAGAGAGCCCTCTCCCGACCTTGTAGGGCTAGCTACAAGGCTAATCTTGGTTTGTGGTTACCCTGGAAGTTGCCTCCCTTCAGCTTGAGGTAAATCTAGGTGATAACATAATGGCATCCATACTCAGGAACGTAGTTTTATGTTCCTCAGCAAAATGTATCAAGTTTAGATCTGATTGTTGATGTTGGATAACGATCAGACATCGGAAGGTTGAAATCATTCACCTGGCGACTCTAAATCATTTTCGAGATCACAATCCAAGGACTCCACTGGAGGATGAACCTGAACAGCAAAAACATGAAAGGAAAATATGGAAGGATCGGGTATTCAAGTTGGAATTTCATCCAATACATTATGTTCTTTTTTATAAATTATTTCTTCTAATTTCCCGAGAATTTCAAGAAGGCTTTACAAAGTATATTGGACTTGAGAAAAGACCCTAGACTTGCATTTGATTCTTTCCCTTTGAAGATTGTGAATCCCAAATATTCACATGCCTTTGATCTTGATCAAGACACTTCTTCTGAATCTTATGATGGCCGTCTTCAAATTGATGAGCCTCAAGAGACCAAGACTGATTCTGCAGCTTTTGTATATACTCCTACACCTTGGAAAATTCTAGATCGATACAGACCTTTGATTTTACCTCCTATATCCCATGCTTTCCCTAAAAATCATTACCTATATCTACCAAGATTTGATGGTGAATGTGACAACATCACTGCTGAGAGACATGTACTGAATTTTGAGTCTTTCCTTTACCTTTTTGAAGTTGATGAAGAGGATGTCAGTATTAGACTTTTTTATCTTTCTTTGCAAGGAAAAGTCATGAGTTAGTTCAAAACCCTGCATGGTGCGAGCATCTCAGATTTCCAGCAGTTCGTCAGAGTTTTCCTCGACAAGTGGGTGGTCAGACAGAACCCTTTCTTGATTCTAGAAGAGTATTACCAGCTGAAAAGATAGTCGAGGGAGACAGTACAACAATTTTCTGCTAGATTTAACCAAGTTTATTATTCGATACCTGTTAATATAAGACCTCCTCCTGGATCCACTCTCTTACACTACCTGGATGCCTTTAATCCAGAAATGGAGTTTCAGCTGAGAGAAAGGAACCTTGCAACACTTGAAGAGATGCAAAATAGTGGAGTAGATGTAGAGGCTAATCTGCTGATCAAAAGGGCAAAGTTGAAGGAAGAAAAGATGAAGAACATAGAACCAAAGGAATCAACATATTTAGAGGTAAAGCTCGACATTTTGGTAAGTGCAATGGAAGAGATGATGCAAAAGATCACCACAAGGAATGAGTATGATGTTCAAGAACATGGATCGCTGATTGAAGAAGAACAAGTGGCTGATCCAAAACATTTTCTTTCTTATCCCAGTTGTCATAGATCTGATAATCATTTTTTTATAGATCATCTTGGACAAGAGAGATTTGCTGATATGACATGTATGCTTGATGATGTGTTTTATACTGATGATTTGCCTAAGGTTGATCAGTATGATGATGTTTATGTTCTCCAAACAGAAGCTAGTCTTGCAAACAAATCAACAGTTGGTTTGTGGAAGGAGGAAGTTACTTTCAAGAGCTTGAATATAGTGATCAGTTGTTGCATATCAGCTATGGAAGTGAGGAGGAAAGTGCAACAAATTTTGAAGTAAGTGAAGGATCTTTGCCTTTTTGTTTTACTTCATTTCAGTTCATCAGAGACCACTTTCGTGCAATCAAAAATCAACCATTGATAATTTTTGATCTTGACCATCTAGAGGGCAATGAAATCCTTATTCAACACTTCTCATATCTATATTTGCAGCCCCTGAATGCCATTCATTGTCAAGTTGCAGATGAAGACTTGGAAGCTAGAACATATGATCAAATGATGCAAGATGATTCTGTACCATTATGTTTTGAATCATTTTAGTTTTTGAAGGGAATTTTCAATAGTATATCTTGAAATGAGCAGCCTATAGGAAATCATGCAATCTCATTGGAACCAATAGAAAATGGGTTGCAACAATCTTTTCAAGTTTTTCATGATCCAATAGTTGATGTGTTGGATGATGTTTGCAGTCAAATTCCTTCTCCATTAGCTAACTATGAGCTTGAAAAATGTATTGATACAAACTAGATCCGATAGCCAGTTTCATTGTCATTTTCAACAGGAGTCTTGTCACAAAGCTCAGATGAAAGTTTTCATTCATCGTATGAAGAGAAACAAAGTAATCCATTGGATGACCTAAGTCCCAGTGCACATAAATTTCAAGATCCTTCTGCAGTATTTTTGGAGTCAGATAGAGAATCCATATTATTCAATCTGGGAAAATTTGGATATGTTTACAAGTTTTCATGGGAGTTTCCTTTGAATAGTTCTCTCTTGTTGTTCATAAACAAGGACTTGCAGAGAATTCAAATAGCTGCCAGAATTCTTACTTGGTTGCATTAGTTGTTTCATTTCACTTGATCAGGTGATGAATGGAACAATTAGAGTAGGTTTTATTGAATAAACTCCATTTTTAGCATCTTTTGTAGTTTGTCAGTTGTGTTTTAGTATCGTGTCAATTTTTAGTTGATTAAAAGTAAGTTTGTGTCTTTGAGTCATTAGTATTCAGTCAGATTGAGTTTTTTACTCTATGTCCAATGGATAAGGCTACTTGGTCTACGGTTTTCTTGGCACCTCCAAGGAGTTACCATCCCCAATGGAACCAACGTTAGAGTCAGTCTTTTCATCCTTCCACCGGTGATCAAACATGCTCTTACAAAGTGGTACTGGGGTGTCAAAGTCAGATTTTGTCATTTCAGTGAATCTTCAAGTAAAATTTGGTCACTAGGTATTAGGTCTAGGATTTGTTTTCACTCCTTCCAAATTTTTCCAAGTATTGGTCCATGATGCCATTTGGTTGAGTGTACCATCATTCAAAGAGTTTTCATCATTATTTCAAGTTCTAATGGGTCATTTTACACATTTTTTGTGCTTCAGTGGTGCTTAGGTAAGGCTCATTTCCCTCTCCTAGGGATTTGAAGATCATTTTTCTTGGATGGTCAAATCATCAACAAAACTTGTACCCTGATGCTCATACGCCTTCCCCTATCCTTAATATAACTTCTTAAATAGTTCCCATTACAGATATCCATCAAATTCATCATTTTCGCACAAACCCTAGCCAATTGCTATAATTTAACACTTTTCTAGGTTAGGCGAGTGTTTTTCCCTTTTGGACCCCTTCCCCTCACTCAATTGTTGAAATTTCACTTTTCCCTGCTTTCAAACATCCCTCCCTACTTCCCAAAATTTTCTTAAGAATTTAGAAGCCCCTCATTCCCTTCATTTCTACAAATCCCCTATTCCAGAAATCGGGATAGATTTTATTCAAATGATGTTCCTAAGAACGGAAAGATGAATTTGAAAAAAGTGAGAGAGATTTTTGTCCACCGTAGACCCAAGAAAAAAAGCCTCCTTCAGTTTTTACACAGGTCGCACGGGTTGGGAGAAATGTCTGAACAATCATTTGCCACATGAGAGTTGCTGCCCTTCTAGAGTTACCTTTGTAAAATCAATGCTTCTCCTAGATGAAATGTCCAAATGACTTGCTTGATGCATCAACTGATAACCAGACATAGAGATATTTCCAATGAGCTATCATGAGCTCAATTTGGAGTTGTGGAAGACCTCCTAAAGTTGACTGCAAAATCACTCTGCATTTTGGTAGCCTCATTCTGCACATTTTGACCAGTCTTGGGAGATTGAGCATTTGGTAGGGAAAATGAACTCCAATTTCAAAAATTAAAGATTTTGTGGAAAGTAGACATGACAAGCTTTCCAATTCACTATCCCATGCCCAATTTGGACACTAGGAATGCCTTCAAAAGTGGTCTACAAAAAGTGCTATGCGTATGGAAGGAGGCGTTGCGCATAGAGCAGTGCGCTGCGCATAGGGAAACTTTTTTTAGTTCAATAATGAATGGGCACTGCACGTAGGAGCCAGCACTGCGATTTTGGGCAAGTGCACTATGCTTAGGGTAGCAAGCATCAAAAACTCTCCAATCCTCAAATTTTTGCCAAATCACCTCCAACTTCACCTTGAACAAGTAAGTATTGTTGCTCTACTTAGTGATTAGTTTGCATATGTGAAGTTTTAGATAATTTTTTCACTCCCTATATGAAACCCTAGTTTTCACTATAAAACCCTAATCATTTTGTTTTTTCCTATCACCTAGTCTCATAACTAAAACCCTTTACTTATCATTCCCTTCACTCTCATCACATTCTACCACCTATTTATCACTCCCTAAACATTTCCCTCCCTCTCATGGTTTGTCCATAGCTACTAGAACTCACTCACACCCATCCCTGCAAACCCTAGAGCATACTATTCATCCCATACATTGTTTGAAACTGTGAAAACTAAGAAAATTGATTAAACATGGATAGAGGTGACTATGACTATGATGAGGAGACAACAAGTGCTAGTTCAGTGGAGAGGAGAAGGCAACAGAGAAAACATCATAAGGGAGGCAAGATCACAAGACAAGAGCCAACTAACCTAAGAGAACTACATGCCTCTCCATTGGGAATTTCATGTGTTAGACACATTAGCTACTATGAATTATTGTGAACAGGTTGAGAGAGTGCAATATCACCCGGAGCTCACTAGACTTTTTGCAGCAGTTAGGCAAGTGTTTTCTCCACAGGATGTGGAAGGGACCTTTCCTTCTACATCGACAAAAGAGGTATAGGTTGAGTAGCTAAACAAAGGGAAGGAAAATGTGCAGGAGTATGACTTGGATGATGATCAAGAAAGGGAGTTTGAGTTGAAATAACATGATGAGCCTGAGCAACATGACACTGAGGTTATTGATCTATAGGCTCAAGAGAGGAAAATTGTCAAAGATATCATCATTCGGGAGAAATAAGCTCAAGTACAAGCCTTGATGGATAACTTAGAGAGAGAAAAGTTTGTCATCACTTACCTGGAACAAGAGAACAAACAATTAAGTGATAAACAAGTCGTCATGGAGCTTGAACTACCGAAAGTAAAGAGGCAAAGTGATAAGGAGGCATATGTCACTTTGACTCCTATCGAGCAAGAAATTGAAAAGGATAGGGAGACTTGGCTTGAAAGGGTCAACCTACCTTTTGAAGGGCTCACTGAGAAGGCCAATAGGGATAAGAAAATGCTCAGACACATGGCATACCATTACATGACTCGCAACAAAATTTGTAACATGAGGATTAGAAAGTTAAAGGCTAGGCTAAGGAGAGCTTTGGAAGGCAAAAAGGAGCAAGATAGATTAAACATGTTGGCTAAAGCCTTATTGGCCCATCAAAGCAGTTGATGGTGGTGTCTCATGGCAAATTTGGGAAGCTTTTGAAGAAACTTTGTCATTTTGAAATTTTGGAAATTCAAAACACAGAAAATCTGCCTAGGGACATCTGACTGGCGTTATGCTTTTTCTAGGGACATCCAATGCATAAATGGTTTACATTTTTGGATTCAAGGCATCAAGGACACACATCCTACGAATTTTTGAAATTTTTGGAGCAGATTTAGTCCACCTAAAGGTCCAAAATCACTCAACATTTAACCTCTCTACTAGTTTTTGGAAACACAGAAGCAGCCTTAGGAGAAACAGTTTGGAGGGGTGCAAATGAGCTCCAAATCTAGAAATTCCAAGTGTTACATAAACTATACTTCAATACCTTTCCAATGAGCTATATAGGGCTCAATTTGGATGTTTGGAAAGCTTCCAAAGGTGGACTAAAAGTGGCGCTGCGCGTAGGACTAGTGTTGCTGCACATAGGGCATTTTTACTGAGAATGATTGTTTTGCTAAATTTCGACTATTTTCTTGTTTTCTCTCTCATGGAGGTGAATTTGTTGATTTAATTAATTCCATGGTTTTTAAATGTAATATTCACACACTAGTAGATGGTATATTCATTAGATAAAAAGTGGTTTTAAGGCTAATGAATCAGTTTCCCCTCTTTTAGAGGCAGGTTGTTGACTGCCCAGATTCCTGGTCCTTGTTAGGAAATGGTTGAAACAGTTCCTCTTATCATGGTTTCGACCCCTGATGGTTAGGATGGGTGATTTCAATTTCTATATCATGTATTTTCTTGGTCATTGGCAAGGGTTGGATTCAGATGGATGCTCATGTACTGAATATACATCATCTTGTAGCAGTTTGGCATGAAACTAAATAAAGTTGCAGCTATTTTTATGGGATCCTTGTGATATGGCCTTTAGCATGAGTTTCTTCTTCTATTATTATGTTTTCATGTTTTTCATGTATGCCTCTTTCATGTAAATGCTTCTAATTAGATGTTTTCAAGTCAGATAGGTGGAATCCATTAGGTTTTGATGCTCTACCTTGGGAAAACACCAATATTTCATGTCTTTTTTGTTGTTTAAGAAGGATTCATGACTTTCTCATTCCCTTCCTAGCTCCTCACCAGTCTAGCACTTCACCTCATAAAGCCTAAGGTGCTAAAGCTTATGCCTACCTTGCCCCATAGAACACCCAGTAATTCTAACTTAGTTTCCTACACCCAAATTCCCAGCTCCTCCTGATCTGACAAAACACCAACAAAACCTATCAAACCTTTAAGCTACTATACCTAGCATAAAATATTGTTCCTAATCCAGTCGTCTTGACTGAGATCCAGAAGGAGAGAGCCCTCTCTCAGACTTGTAGGGCTAGCTACAAGGCTAAACTTGGTTTGTGGTTACCCTGGCAGTTGCCTCCCTTCAGCCTGAGGTAAATCTAGGTGATAACAGGTCTAAAGATATATGACAATGTCTCCATACCATGGGTTAGATGATTAGCTTGGAAACAAAAATCATTTGGAATAAGATCACTGGATGTTGTTTCAGTTTCAGAATTGGGAAGGTCACAAATTAGCTAAACAAAACTAGGGATTTCCTTGACTTGGATTTGATGAATTCCAAATCGAACTCTTGTAGGATGATGATCCATTTAAAGTACTTTCCCCCAGTAACTATCATGATAATATGTACTTCATGGGGTTTAAGTCTAAAATAACCATAGTTTTGCGAAGAAAGATGCAATGGCAAAATGTCTGGACAACTTGGACCACTGCCCAAACTAAATTTTCGAAATGGGTGTACTTGACCATGGTTTATTGATATTTTGAATCAAGTAATAAATAGGATGTTTAGTTCATACATCATCCTCTTAAACCAATACCATACCAATGGTAGTAACTACATCATCCAGTTATAGGAAATAATCACATTGGTAATCTGGGGGATATAACAAGGATGCCCGAATCAATACACCTTTCTAGGCATCGAACGCATTTTGAGTAGCATCGTCCGAATGGAGTGGAAACCATTTCTTTAATAAGATATTAAATTCTTTAGTTAGTTTAGTATACTTTGGAACGAACCTCTAAAGGAAGTCAACCTTCCCTTGGAGTCGTTGAAGTTGAAGAAGGGAAGAAGGAGCACGCAAATCAATGATTGCCTAAACTTTCAATAAATTAACGCAAATTCCTTTTTTTGATAAAACAAATATGAGAAGACAAAAAAAGCTTAGAAAAAACACACATTTGTGTGGATTGAGTTGAATGTTATAATGTTTACATCGTAAAACTATGGCCCTCAGATGCATTGGATGATTAAATTTATGTCATAAATGAGTAGGAAAAATGTTCAAATAATTTTGCACAATATGTTTGATGTCATGAAAGGCATAATGAATTTCCCTCTGAAACATAGCCCCAACATTCTCTAATTTAAAAGGGAGCTTTTTATGTGCAAATGTGCCCCTCGGAAAAATGAATGCAGTTTAGTGTTGATCCACTAGGAGAATGTTAATTTGATTATAGCTAGAGAAGCCATCCATAAATGAAAATATCTCACAATTAGCACAATCATCATCAATCTAGTCAATTAACAAGGTGGGATGGTTTTCCTCTAGAAAAGAACAATTGATTTCTGATAATTGATACACACAGTGATTGTTCCCTATTTCTTCATGATAGGAACAATATTAGACACCGAGTGAGTTAAAGGTACAAGATATATAAAACCAGCGCATAGAAGTTTTTCAACTTTAGCCTCAATAGTGGTAGCCTTCTTGGGATGAACAAGGAAAAGGCATTGTTGAACTTAGAAAACTAAAGCAATAACATAAAATACTACTTAGAGAACTAACTGCAGATCCTAGTTCTCCCCTACGTGTTATTTTTGTATCTCAAGCTGTTAAAGGCATCAATAAACCCCCTAATTCTTCAAGCAAATTCGACCCTACACATGTCATCCTAATTAGCAATAGATGTAATTCACACACACCACCTTTTCTCTTAACCTTTGAAATTTTCAATAGGAACCTTACTAAGTTTTTATTTTCTTATGGGCCTCTTCTAATATAATACCGAAACTAGTCTAGGCTAAGTTAAACCTCACTCCTCAAAAGTTTGTTGTTTACATAGTACAACTTGACAGAACCAAAATAGATGTTTTAGGGGAATTAAATTTAGTTAACATTTGACTTTCCTGAAATCCCAAAGCCTGTCAAATGATTTATATATTGGTCTCTGATATTCCTGAATTATACGGTCTAATTCTAAGTAGAGATTGGTCCGAGAAACTCCATGGATATTTTTCCATAGACTACTCTCACATGTGGCTGCATTACAATGGAAAGCGAAATCAAATTTGAGTTAATCATGAAAAACACCTTAAACATATGGTCACTGATTTTGAAGGTGATAATGAGCCGATAGCATCAATAATAACATTATTGGGAATTGTTATTAGCTGGATAGTTGTCATCTTGCAGATTGAAAATTTCTCGCATATTGATGCTTCCAAGTGTAAAATTTTTGTAAATAAACTCGTAGTTAACACTTTATTTTGGACTTTATACTTTGATGGTTCCAAATCTAATGATGATGCAGGACTTGGTTCCATCTTAATCAGCACAGAAGGAGAAAAAACCATGTTAGCATGGGAATGATAACTCTCCTATGATCAAAGTTGTAGGATAAGGGTATGATTAGTCTCCAAAATCCAAGCTCTAGCTTGTGGATGTCGTAAATATATAGGAGAGGATGGTAGTTTAAAAATTCTTATCCATTTACCAATCTAGGCTTGAGATAATGAATAGGTGAAATAATTGCATATAACCAAAGAGATGATTTATCAATTCTTTACTGAACTAGGAATCAATGAGCCCAAGAAAGAGTCATATTTTCATGCATTGTTGAACATCCCATACACGGAAAGATAATTGGATGAATATGTGGCTTGTGATATTTAATAAAACTCCCTAAGATAACAAGAAGGTTACCATGTATTTTCTTCATAAATTATCGATCTCCATGTCTATTTTTTTTACATTGGTAAATTTCGAAGGATTTTGTTAGCTCACCTTACGGTCAAGGAAAGGATAAATGTAATTTGTTGAGATATCCAACCACTCGTAATTGTATGCCTACTCCACCTTTCCCAGCAAAACCACCTTAGCTTGGAGAAGTAATTCATGACAATGATGTTAAAGTATAATGCTTACTTATTTATTAAATCCACAGTTTGAGATTGACTATTCAATAGGCATAATTAATAAGTTATTGATAGAAGTCATTAGATGATTGTTGTGATAATATCTCAACCTCTTCCTCTCTAATATAAAACAACTAGACCATAAGGAAACCTAGTAACTCTATAATAGAGATCAATATTATTGTATTGTGTGGCTATACATTTTAATTTATATTATTTATGCTCTCACCACATATTCTAATTCCACTTATTGAGATCGACAAGGGAATCCCATGTTGTAGATTGGGTAATACATTTAGCCACATATACGTTTGTTTCATATGGCCAAATAAGTTTCTTTTTCGGTAATAATATGTATGGAAATCATAATCACAAATTAATATAGGGTTTCAAACAGGGACAAACTTGGTAAAAATTCAAAGAAAACTCCACATTAAAGTAGAAACACACTATGAATGAACTAATCTGCCTTAGCCACAAATGGCCATGGAGGAAGGAGTCATGCAAAATTAGTTATGATACAAGGTGGTGTTACAGTGGAAAAAACATATATGGCCAAATAAGTTTCTTTTTCGGTAATAATATGTATGGAAATCATAATCACAAATTAATATAGGGTTTCAAACAGGGCAAAACAAATTTCCAAAGTGGTTTAAGTTAAAAAAAACACTTACCAAGACTATTATAAAGCCATATTCTAATAAAAGTTTAAAAAAAAAAAACTTTTCATGCCAATTCTTACAACCAATATAAGATTCACTTGAACGTAAAATTGTAATGGGAAGACCCAAATACACATAAGGCTAAGAGAAAAAAACATTTATTTACCTTACATTAGGAGTAGTAGGAAGAATGATGGTAGTCAAATATTGAAGGAAAAACTTGTAGTGAAACCATTCTTGATTCCTTCATATAAATCATAAGAACCAGAAAGAAATCATTCACAGACTATATACAGGAAAAATGTAAGAAAAATAATAAAATAAATTGAGAAAAGTCACATGAAAAAATAGTATTTCCTATGTAAAAAGAGCGACATGTGAAAATATCCATGTGGGCGAATAAATGCCTTTCTTTGGGTGGACATTTCACTCTGATCCAAACAGTGACAACACAACTCAGTGTATACTGGGCACACTTATACCATCTTCTGACTGCCATCATTAAAAAAATAGACAGAATCACAACTATCTTTATTTGGTCCGGCATGAAGTAGCGAAAGAAGTTCCACTTAACTAAGCTGCAACACATCACCCTTCCAAAAATTATGGATTGATGGAGCATCCTTGATCTACACCATTTTGGACAAGCATTCCTTCTTAAACCCATATGCCGTGGGGTTTTTGGATCGGTATCTGGAGTGATATCATTAATAGTAAATATCTTAGCAACATTGACTTTAAAGTCTGGATGAAAAATGGCCATATCGAGAAAGTTGTTGGCTCTGCTATCTAGCGAAGCTTCACTAAAATTCAAAATATATTTATTAATATGCTAGCTTGGAACCTAGGCTCTGGTCACCATATAATTATGGGCTGCAACCACATTAAAGGACTATCTGACTTCGTCCTTCTCCCAAACCACTTCATTCAAACTCTTCATCGCAGTGGTATCTTCTTCTGGCACCAAGTGATTTCTACTTGGGAAAACGACAGACCAATATGGAAATAGGCTACTCAGCTAAATCTCTCTGACGCTGCTGCTAACAATTGGAAGCACATATGCTCTCATTTGAATCTCGTGGGTCTTTACAGATATTATTCTGTGGATTCTATTACCTGGATCGGTAAATTATCAGAAAATAATATTGTGGTTGCTGATGCATACTATCAATTATGTATTCTGCAATGTGACCACCGGGGGAATGGATGGTTCGCTAAATTTTACAGTCCACTTCTTCCCATGAAAATCACAATTTTTCTCTGCCTTGTGTGGAAGAATAAGAATTTGACCTAGGAAAACCTACAAGTGAGGAACTAGTTCGGCCCTAGATACTATGTTCTATGTGATAATGATGTTGAGAATAATACTCACCTCTTGAGAACTTGTAATTTGGTCTCCATTTTATGGCATCAATTGGAGCACATAATTGGCCACCTGGGACCATACATTTGTGACATTGAACTTTGGTTGACTTGGTGGAGCAACGAAACTAGCCCGTGAAGACTCATCCTTGCCATATTCATTTGGGAAATTTGGAAATGGCACAACAACATCATATTCAACAATCACAGGGAGCTGGCGCTGAATGTGCTGGAGAGAATTGCTAAAAAATCAAAGGATGTTATACAATCCTCCCCAAAACAGAAGCCCTCTCAGCCACTGCAAATTCTGGAGTTGGTATATCTATCCAGATTCTTTGATGGGGCTTCACAAGATCACAGATGTGGTTATCGTTTCATCATCAATATTCTTTCAAAACTATCATACCACGTCTAGTGGGGGGCTAGCTCTGGAACAAACACTAAGGCGAAAGTAATGGCTCTGCAAGGATTACTTTGGTTCACAAATTTTTTGGACATTCCAAACTTAAATGTTTTGGGCGACTCCAAGGTAGTCATTGACTATGTTTGTTCACAGGCTCATATTCATAAATCCTCACTACAAGGTTGGCTAAAGCAAATCAAAAACATTTGGAGTTCCCTCAATAATCCCACAATCCAGCATATTAGCATAAATTTAAATTCTAACAGATTATCAAAGTATGCTCTAGAGACTTGGCTCGATGCTGGGAATTTCCCAATTCTTAGATAATACTTGGATTTCTCTATTCCAAAAAAAAAAAATCACTCTTTTCAAATAGGATGACTTTTAGATTGCATGTTATCTTTTTTGGTTGAATTATGATGGCATTACTTAATATCTCAGATGACTACTTCAGCATCTATTTTTGTATTATGATCGAAGACTCTATCCATTTGATGTCTAAAAACTTATAGACATTATTTGAGAATCTAAAGACCTGTAATGAACTTCTCAATATTTAAATATATATATATGTTTTTTTCTTTTGAAAAATCCTATGAAAGAAATAAGCATAACCTAAGGCATATGGCTTGAGAAACAATGGACACATTTTAGACTAAAGTAGAGCAGTTCCCTGGCCACATAACACCTCAATAATGAGTGAAATATCTTGCTATCTACAATTTTCTTATGCTGTATAAGAATTAGAGGAAATATCCATTGTCAGATCTGATATTCTAATCATAACCATTGATGAAATACACGATAGGAGATCCATGTGACTACATTTGAAATCATATGAGTAAGGACTTGTGTGGCTTGTTCATGGTGTTTCAATGTGTTATGAATGACCCATGCCATTCCCAAAACAATATACTTAATACCTGAAGTATTGTATCATACGATAGTTACAAACAATATAAGAAAATAACCCGAATGCAACTCATGTTTTTGTACATGAGTAACTAACTAGGTTATGAATATAGTTTAAGTGAAGTAACTATGTTTGAAGGTTGCAAAATATACATACATACATATATGTGTATATATATATATATATAATATATATATATATATATATAATATATATATATATATATATATATATATATATATATATATAGATAAAATATATAATATACTATATATTATATAATATATATAATATATATATATATATATATATATAACAAGACATGCACTAGAGTAATCTAAACCATTAAAGTACGATATATAATTCATAAATATGGTCCATTTATGTGAAGAATCTTTAAAACCCTATAGAGGTGTAGGGGTTAATGAATACCAAAGGAAAAAATGGTGCCATTCTTATCATGATCCAATTAAAGTAACAGTAAAGGTAATAAATATCTTGACTTTGTTATAATGGGATTGAATGCAAAAGAAAAGCCTCCAGGCTTTTAAGAGCTTACCAGGATCTTGCTACAAGAAGAATAAAGGAGGTTGTCCTTCAAACCTCAAAATCCAGATCTTGCATTGATGACCAAGTTCAAGCCAAAGGGGAAAGCAATGGCTGATCACAGGAAAGGCAACATATCACGAAAAAGAACACCACAAGGTATGACCTCGCATAAACATGATTCTACTCCTAAATGTTTTTATTGTGGTAAGATAGGCCATATTGCTAAATTTTTCCATAAGAAAAAGGGAGATGGGGAGAGGTACAAGCTGAGAAGACATGTACTTCATCTGGCTGATGCAGATCAGAACCAAGATGTCAGATTATTTATGGCTAAAACTACACTAGCCATTGAGGACGATGAATCAGATATTTGATTCGTAGATTTTGGAGCCTCCTCACATATGACAGGTAAAAGGAAACGGTTAATAAATTTTAGAGAATCCAACACTCGAGTAAAAGTATACCTTGGAGATGATAGAGGGTATGAGATCAAGGGATATGGAGATGTCCTTATCACTCTGTCTGATGGAAACATTAGGAATATATTTACTGTGTGGTATGTACCTGGTATTAAGAAGAACCAAATTTCTATATCAAAGATTACAAATGAAGATCTCAAGGTAGAATTCCTTAAATATTATTGTAGTATTAAAGACTTGCTGGACCAAATGAAGCCTATTTCTACACGTGTTAGTATAGGAGGATTCTACAAACTGGATGTGAAGAGTACATCATTGCAAGAATTGATGTCATCGGATAAGTGTGTTGAACACTTGTGGCATCAACGACTTGGGCACATCAATTTCAGTGATCTTCTTCTATTGTAGAACAAAGGTATGGTGAATGGTCTTCTTGTTTTGAAAAAATTGCATATTTATTGTGAAGCATTTGCATTCGGTAAACAACATAGAGATGAATTTTCTACTGTTAAAGATAGGAAACGATGGGATACACTAAAACTTGTACACATCGATTTATGTGGGCCTATGGAGACAAGATCGTTAGGTGGGGCCTACTATTTTCTAATCTTTGTTGATGATTGTACAAGATCCACATGGTTGTATTTTGTTAGACTGAAGAGGCATGCCTTTGAGTATTTCAAGCAGTTTATGAACATGATTGAAAGGTAGATAGGAAATTTCATTAGGATTCTTCGATCAGACCAAGGCAGAGAATTCAAATACAGCAAAGAGCATGGGATACAAGAGTAGTTTACAACACCTTACACTCCTCAGTAGAATGGAGTAGCTAAGAGGAAAAATAGAACATTGGTGGAGTGTGCTCACATTATGTTGAAATGTAAGAATCTAACTAATGGTTTTTGGGCAGAAGTTATCAATACTGCACTGTATTTGAAGAAGAGGAGTCCCAATAAAAGTCTTGATTATAAAACTCCTTTTGAAGCGTTGTTTGGCTTCAAGTCTGCGGTAAATCATCTAAGAGTATTTGGTTGTAAATCTTTTGCACATGTTCCCAAAGAAAACATGAAGAAGTTAGATTCAAAGGCCATTAAATGTACCTTCATTGGATACTGCAGTGAGTATATGGCTTATAAGTTGTTTTATCCTTCTACTCACAAGGTGTTTGTTAGGAGATATGTAGTATTTCATGAACATGTTGATAATGGAAATCCTGTTCAAGATAATGAAGATTGGCATGTACGCTTACTTTCAGGTGATGATGTTGAAATAGGGATTAGTCAACAACAACAACAACAAAAACAATAGCAACAGTAGCAACAACAGTAGGATAAAGAGGAGGAAATTGA
Organism: Pinus taeda; assembly: GCA_000404065.3. Taxonomy (NCBI): domain Eukaryota; kingdom Viridiplantae; phylum Streptophyta; class Pinopsida; order Pinales; family Pinaceae; genus Pinus; species Pinus taeda. Next base: position 36,343 of record APFE030129373.1, read on the forward strand.
GTTCGTTCCACAAAGAGAAGAATAGAGCAGAATAGTTGACACCCCACCACTTAGGAGATCTAGCAAGCTGAAATAGTTACCAGCTCAGTATAGGGATTGTGCACTCACGCTGGTATGCTAAACATTGCAGAACCTTCTAATTTTCATTAAGCTAGTAAGATTTGTGAATGGAAGGAAGAAATGAAGGAGGAATATGAATCTATTATTAAGAATAATACTTGGGATCTAGTAAATATTCCTCATGGTAAACAACCCATAGGTTGTAGATGGGTATTTAAGTTTAAATTTAAAGCAGATGGATCTTGTTCACTGATCCCATCACTTGTGGTATGAACCAATCGCAAAGTGCCACATCACCTTCTGTGCTAACATCATCAAGAACCTGTGATTCTTTCCTGGGTTGCCACATTTCATGTTGATGTAGGTATTGTATTTTTGGCATAAATCTTTAATTGGCTCTAATTTCTTCATCCAAACTCGGATTTACACACTATTTGCATCATTGGCTTCATATTAACTAGCACTTCAACATGTTTCCACTTTCACCCGCATTTGAAGAATTTTGATCTGGAGGCTTTACTAAAACCATTTTGGATCACTCCTCCCCATTGGAAGCTTTTGGTCAACCAAAAGTTGGTTTAGCTATTAAGTAAGTGAGAATAAAGTTCCTTTGTTTTTCCAATATCTAACCATCATGCTTTACTTGGATTTTCACCTTTGAGTCCAACTCGAAGATACTCAATGTTCCCCCATCGTGAAGTTCTTATCCTCCTATCAAGAACTGTATCCTCTTGTAACTCATTGAGATACTTGTGCAATAGATCCTCAATGGAAGGTAGTTGACCTTGTTCTTTGGGATCTTCAATCAATGAAGGTTCATACAACCACAAGTTTTCAACATTTATGATTGAATAGATTTGCATATAAGCAAGTAGATCTAGGCAGGAAGCATTTTCACCAATTTTATAAAGTATTTTGAAAGGACCATATCTAATTGGTTTCAAATTTTTACTTTCCCCTTGCAGTCTTTCTTTGTTGATGTACAACCAGACTTGATCACCAACTTGAAAGCTATGCTCAACTTGATGCTTGTCATGTTGCGCCTTATACTTTGCTTGGCTTCTTTCCAACTCTTCTTGTACTCCCTAGTGAATTTCTTGGATTTTTTCAATGAACTTGGTTGCTTTGTCCACATCATTGTATCCATCAATTGCTATGTCTTTACCAAAGACAAAATCCAAGGGAGACTTTGGTATAAAACCAAAAAAAATCTCAAAAGGAGATCTCTGAGTAGAAGAATGTTTTGCATGGTTGTAAGCATGATGAAAATAACACAAATGCTCATCCCCTAGTTTGGGATGCTTGCTGCAATATCCTTGAAGCAACTGTATTATTGTTCTGTTGACCACTTCTATTTGACCATCTGTTTGTGGATGGAATGTTGTGCTCTTCTTTAACTTTGTCCATTAACTCTTGTAAACTTGACAAAAATTTCCCAATAAATCGATAATCTCAATCAGATACAATAGAAGTGGGTAACCCAAAATGAACCCATACATTTTGAAAGAACAACTTAGAAGTTTTTTCAATTGTGACCTTTTTATTACATGGTATCAAAGTACACATATTACTAAACCTATCCACAACTACATACAAATAATCATGACCCTTTCTAGAATTTGGCAATCCCCCAATGAAATCCATGGAAATACATTCCCAAGGACGAGAAGGAATTGGAAGTGGAGTATACAAGCCTAATTTTCTATTACCTGGCTTGCTTGTAGCACATAGTACATCCTTTAATATATCTAGAAACTGTCTCATTCATTCGTGGCCAATAACAGGACCTTTGTAATTGTGCAATTGTTTTACTTACACGAAAATGACCTAATATGGTAGAAGTATGTGCTTCTCAAATTATGTTAACTCTTTAAGTTTGTGGAATGCATAACTTTCCCAATTGATATAAGAGTTTGTCCTTTATGTAATAATCCAATTCTTCTACCTACTTGCCATGACTTAAAGTTACATATACATCCTTTAAATCTGTATCTTGAGCATATTGTTCAATGTAACTTTCATGAATTACTAAATTATGCTTAAGTATTGTGGATGCATTTATAATTGCTCTTGATAACATGTCTGCAACCTTATTATGTATGCACTTCTTATATATCATAACAAGATGAAATGTTTGTAGAAAACCCATCCACCTATAACACCTTGATTGTTGCAATTTATTTTGTGAGTGTAAATATTGAAGTGGTTGATGATCTGTGTGTATGATTGTTTCTTTACCCATTATGTAATGTTTCCACTTTTTAACACTCTGAACTAATACATACAATTCTTTATCATATGTAGGATAGTTAACTACTGCTAATGTAAATGTCTCAATGAAAGCATATAGGCTTCCTGTGCTGCATCAACACTGCCCTGATGGCATATTCACTTGCATCTGTCTCGATCTCAAATGGATGTTGAAGATCTGACAATGCTAGTATTGGCATTGTACTGATCCTTTCTTTCAATGTATCGAAGGCTTTCTATTGTTTGCCCATCCCACTGAAACACTTGTTTCACACTTGTCAAAGCATGTAAAGGAGCTGCAATAAAAGAAAAGTTAGCAATATACTTTCTCCAATATTGCGCTGCCCCTAAGAAAATTCTAACTTTCATAGCAGTATTGGGTTTAGGCCAGTTTACAATGACTTTGACCTTAGAGGGACCTATCTTCAATTCTCCACCCCTACAATATAGCCAAAATAATTCAAAGATGTTCTACCAAATTCACATTTTGAAAGTTTCAAGTAGAGATTTTCTCGTTTTAAAACATTTAAAATCTGCTTTACATGATTTTCATGTTCATCCCATGTCCTACTAAAAACAAGAATATCATCTAAATAGACTATTACAACTTCATAAATAAATGTTTTAAATACATCATTCATGACTCACATAAACGTAGCAAGAGTGTTAGTTAAGCCAAAAGGAATAACCAACCATTCATAAAGTCCTTTCTTCATCTTGAAAGCAGTTTTTCATACATCTTGTTCTACAAATCTGATCTAATGGTAGCCACTTCACAAGTCTAATTTATAGAAGTAAACTGCATCTTTTAACTGATCTAATAAATCATCAATATGAGGAAGAGGATAACAATTCTTTATTGTGATTTTATTTAGTGCTCCAAAATCAATGCACATTCTCCATGAACCATCTTTCTTTCACACCAACGCAGTAGGTGATTCACACGGTGATGTGCTTGGTCAAATAAACCCTTTATCGAGCAACTCCTGTACCTGCTTCTTTATCTCTGCATTCTCTAGAGCTGATAACCTGTACATTCCAATGTTAGGTAGTGGAGCATCTTGCTACAAATAAATCTCATCTTCTATCTCTTGCTTGGGTGGAAGCCCTTTAGGCTCTTGAAACATAATATCATAATCGAAAACAACTTTAACTAGATCTGCTTTCTGTTTAGGATTACAGCCTTGGAATGCATCAGACTTATCATGATCCCTTGCTTTCACAATCATAAGTAAAAATTGTTTACTTGAATTTACAATTCTTTTCATCTGTCCTTTATTTATGAGAGAGAAGTTATCTTTGAGTTTATGAGCCCTTACAATATATTCAATTCCATCATTAGTGAGTTGATACTTATTTTCAGCTTGATAGAAGATAGCTTTTCTATCGTACAAGTATGGACTTGCTAATACAATTCCACATATGTCCAATGGGACTATGTCTAACTCAACCTCATCTACAAACATTGACCCAATAGCAAAACGAAGTTTACATTGTTTTGTGACTTGTAGATTTTTTTATCACCCACCCAACCTAATGGATATGGCTTTTTATGAGGTTTTGTTTCTAGACCCAACTTCTTTACAATTGTTTCAGAAATAAAATTAACTTGTGACCCACTATCAAATAAAGTATCAATTTTAGTGTGCTTGGAAATGACTCTAATATGAAATAGCTCATTTATTTTCCTCTCATAGCTTTCATTATCAAAAAAATGTGAAGAATTACTTGTAGATGCTTTAGAATCTTTACCTTTTATACCTGTAGTTGTAATTGTTGTCTCGTCACTTGAGTATGATCCCAAGTCCTTTTGAATAGAAGAAACATTCTTTCACTCTTTACTCCCAAACTTCTTAGTCTTCAATTTTGGATGCAAAGACCAGCAGTGTGCATATAACCTCTAACCTCTAGTTGAGTTTCTTGAACCGATACATCATCTAAGCTAGTTGGATTAAACATAAGTATAGTATGCTTCAAATAACCATGAAGACCACCTATGTATTTTAATATTGTCTCTCGTGAGTCCTAGGATATGCCTAATGCTAAAGATCTCTTATGAAATTCCTGAGTATAACTTTGAACACTTTGACCCTTCAGTTGACGTAGCATTTGCCAATCAACATTGCTTGTTGCATATAAGCCAAAGGATAAAAAAAAAAATTTAATGGCATAAACAAATCCATTCCA
>APFE030129374.1:0-10364 GCA_000404065.3 Pinus taeda
ATTGGCTAAAAACAGAGTGGAGGTGATGGCGAGAACATGACCAAGGCTCAAAAGCTGGCGATAAGGCATTCACAATGGTTATTTACCGGTTCATTTTTTAATGAGCTTAAACGCCGGGGGAAACACTTGCTCATGACTTATGTTTATTTTTTAACGAGCTTGAACTATGTGCTAAAACTGCTCATGGAGAGTTTATTTTTTAACGAGCTTGAACTCTGCGACAACATTACTCGCCAGTCGTATGATAAGAAATGTCTCATTCAAGATGCCGTTTTTTATGGAGCTTGCACCTTTGAAGCTTTGCTCCGAATCCTTTCTTTATGCAAGTTAGGAAACGACTAGCCTTACGGGTTTAAAGGGTTAGAAGTCCTAAAAATTTAAAAAATAAATAGCCGCTCTTCACCTGCATGCGGAAAGGTTTGCATGCCCCCAGGTATAGCAAATAATTTCCAGGTTACCAAGAAAGTTTCATCCACGTAGTAGATAAAATGCTTTCTTGGCGATGTCTATCGAAACAGACAAAGGGGAGTGGTGCGACCGCATGCCACTCGCATAACCTTAACGAAGGTATCTTATTCTAGTCTGTTCCCATTTTCTTGTAAAAACGGGTTCACTAGACTAGTCATATATCCCTTGCAGAAATCCACTCTATATCCAAGGTTTTCTTGCCGAAACAGACCAGGGTGCATGCTCCCTGGGTTTCAGTCACATCTTCCTGAATCACTCGCGCTCATCAGGTGGACGGACTGGAGACCGATGAGACATTTCTTGCGTGAAAAGACCATTTAGGGACGACATTTGACTATTTGTGATGTGTGATCCAGGGAATGACATTTGGTCCACGAGCTTGACCATTCTGCCTTCGTGTGGAAGACACATTACTCTAAAGAGTGAGGAGACGATGGCTCCCATGCAATAAATATAGTCACGTCCAAGGAGTAGATTATAATCTAAAGGTCCTTGAACTACCATAACGTTCATGTGAATAGTTTTCCTTCTCAAAGTTATGGGCACATTCAGAAGGATCCCTAAAGGTCGACTGGTTGCCTTGTTGAAGCCTGTTAGATTTCTCATTTCAGGCAAAAGCGATGGCGAACCAAGCACTTTCCAATCAGTTGAGGAAAGGATACTCGCAGAAGCCCCTTGATCAATGATGGTACCAACCATGACCATCCTGTAAGCTTGTTCAATGATTCTAAATGGTACACTGGCTGGTAAATAGGGTTTGCCTAGTAGATTCTAGTCAAAGGAAACAACTAGGTTGCTTGGTGGTGGGACGAATAGATGGCCGGATGTGACTCTGACGAACTTCCTTCCTGCGGTAAAGGAACGGGGGGACTGCCCCCAAGCTCATCGGAGTCGGTGTTGATGAAAAGAATTTGAACGATGTCGTTCTCTTTCTCTTCAATGACAGTATCATTCGAAGATGAACACTCTGAAGGCAAGACCGGGTCAATTTCCGTATCGACCCTTTGACTTTTGTCTGGTATGGATTTAGAGGGTTCATTTTCAATGATAGGTGCTTCGGCTGACCACAATGATGGGCCAGCCGGATTTTCAACTGGTGGAGGGCTTGGCAAGAGTTTTTGATATCCAGGAGGAAGTCGTAGCGGTGAAACCGGACGATTATCCAAAACTCTTTTAGCCTCTTCAAGGAAGGGACAACGGTGGACGGCGTGATCGCCTTCACACAACTTACAAGGAAGTTTAGGGTTCCTTCTTTGTCCATGTGCTTCACTTTCACTGGTTGATGGTGAGCATTCAACGTGGTTGCCAGAGGTTGATGCTACCGGATTGTGCAAACGAGGAGACCAGTCCCTTAAGATCCGAGGGATGCAGGGACAATCTCGGTGATAGTGGTCTCCATTGCAAATGATGCAAGGAGATTTAGGTTTTGACTATGCAGTGTGTGAATTTTCGCTAGACGATATTTGGTTGCTCCCTTTCGATTTTGTTTTTCTTCTTTTCCTTTTTCTCTTTCTGCTTCTTCTTCTTCTCAGTTACTTGAATTTTAGCTTTATCGGCTTTATCAAGTGAAGAAGAATGAGGAGAGGGAGAATCAGTCGAAGTAGAAGGTTGGGAGGCAACTCTAGTGTCGTCTAGTTGCTGATTAGACTGTTCAGGAATTATGGGATTCTAAATGACAGAGGTAGAGAAGAGCCAGACCAGCAAACCAATTGTCAACCCTGGAAGTGACAAAGTGGCCATATGGGGTGGACCAAATCTCCCCAAGAGGAGAAGGGACTAGGATTTCATTCACGGGGAAATCCTTGGTTGGTAGACTCCATTTTCTCAACCTGAAGATCAACGGCGGAATTTGTGACGTTATTCCGATTAAAATAAATTTTTAGACGCTTGGACACAACTTGTTTTTTCAATTTTAAAGAGTCGAGAAAATATAAAGATGACTCTAGTTGCCTTCGTTTTTTATTGATCTTGAAGTGACAAGCGCTCAGAGGACCTTTTCCTTTAAGGAGGACTTCTCTGGCGATCTAGGCAAAGAGGATTACCAAACCAATAGTAAAACTGCAGAATACTTTTTGCGGTATGGCAGTCAATCTTACCGAATGCTGTGTTCGGTGCATTACGATCGATAGGGCAGCAGACACGGCTTCCTAAGGATAAAGGATGCAGCCTATTGTGGTCTCCCAATATATACTTGATGGTACATGGGAACACAAGTCCGTACTGGCACTTGCCGTCTCAGAGTGGAGGAATCACCCAACCAACACTGAAAGCAACAGTTGCCAGGCTTTACGACGCCGAAATACGTCTCTAGCCTAGACCTCTAGATGTTGTGCGTTAAGTTCCAAAGCATTGTTAGATTCATTGAATTTATTTTAAGTTGATCTTGCTTAACAGTTTGCCTTTCAGGTTCACCACGTGATGTATGTACAATTCCTAAAATGTAGTATAAGATGATAAACAAACATTTTATCTTCTTTCAGCAATGAAAATCCTAGCCACTAAAGGGAAGAAAGTCAAGCATCTTTTCTTCACAGAGCACAGAGCACACGCTAAAATGCACAGTCCTAAATCAAGCTAAGCATTCAAAATGAAAATGCACATGCATGTATTTGTTTTTCATCTCTCTTAATGTGTGAATGATGCTAAGAAAACTAAATGCACATGCATGTATTTGTTTTTCATCTCTCTTAATGTGTGAATGATGCTAAGAAAACTATGTGCAAAACTAAATTACTTTTAAAGCGACTGTACTCAACGAAGTTCTTTTTTCAAAACGAAGTGAAAGCAAGAGAGACACTTTGCGATTTTGAAATGGAATTTGATTTTCGACACTTTAAAACTAGTAATTCAAATCCTATGCAATAGTAACTGTATAATTGACTATCTAAAACAATGGAATTGCTTTCTAAAATTGAAAACGACAGCTGTGACACTTTCAGATCTAGAGATGACAGTTCGACTATGCTACTTTTTGCAAAAGAGAAATAAAACGACGCACAATACATAAAAAACATTTATAGTTCTTTGCACTAAGGAGGCAGAATAATGCAAGAGAAGGGGGTTTTGACAGAAGTACACTGACTACAGACAGCAGAACTCTTGAATAAGACTGAAAACAGTGAGAAAAATTCACAGTCGGAGGGTAAAGTCAATCTTCCCTGACCATCACACCTGTTACATAGTGAACTTAGTATGCAGCGCACCTACTCCATTTGGGAACTGCAATGCATACAGGCTACCTTGAAGGCAAGGTGCGATGGTAGAAGTGCGAGACTTTGAACGCGATTTCACTCACAGTTTGCAATCTAGTTTAGGTGTTTAGGCTGAATAAGTAAAGATCAATGTATGTAAAACACAGGGGTGATCTAAGAGGTTATTAGAGCCACCACTTAGGGCAATTAGATTGCTTGCAGATCTATTGTTTAATTCATAAACAAAGCATGGAGATTGATTGAAGCATCATTGATCTACTTTGCATTTGTATGACAAATGCAGTTCGAAGACTAGCTGGCTTGACTTCAGGCTCCGTCGATATGTTTATGAAAGAAACAAGGATAGATAGGCTAACAAGTAATCTAGTCGCTCCCCAGCGGAGTCGCCATTTTGTTATACAGGAATAGTGTCCACACGGATGCTGCTATTCCCATTAAGATGGGTGGCTATCTTAGAAACAAACAATCAAAGTCTACTATTGATTCCTTTTATGAAAATAGATGAGAGGAGAACTAAGAGGGCCACTCTAAGTCTTGTGCTCGATTTCATCTCCTTCTTGATAGAGTTTTGCCGCTTCTTCTTTGTCTGCCCAGTTTCAAAAGGACCTGTGGAATCACAACAACATACTACTATGCAAGAAACAAGGATCTAAATTCATAAATAATGCAGGATCAGATGTGCATTAACCATATACATGCATATATAAACAAGTACACAAGAATATGGAAGGAAACAAGAATAGCTTTATTCAGATGAAAAGTAGTAAGAAGATTACAACCATGTGCTCTGACCCAGCATCATCTTCCAGCTAAGAAGCCCTTCTTCACCTCAAGCAAAGCTAAATCACCCAACACTGTGAATGTACACCAGAATACCAACAACACTTTTCTATAAGTTACAAAATTCCAGCCTCTGGATCTCTGTGATGAGGGATCCATATAATGATTACAGAGAGGTGAGTCATCTTTTGGGATCTTGATTAGTGTATTCTCTCTGATAGTTCCTACTTCCACTTGGAGAATGAAGATCTCTTACTCAGCCCTGGTCAAAAATGGAGTGGCAAGTGTCAGAGGGGAAGCTTCTGGAAGATTCCATGATCTTCCACCTCGCATTTTTGTCCCTGCCATTTGACCATTCCCGACCATCGCACCCTACAGAGGAGCAAAAAAGTATGCATCACACCCTGTACATTGGGAAGGTGATATGCGTTGCACCCTCTGCATTGAGCTTTCAGTATGTTCCAGTTTTGACCATTTATGAGCAGTTTTCAGTGGAGAACTTCTGGGAGATGATATAATCAATTAACCTTGTTCCTTTAGGCAATGAAGAAACACTTTTAGGGACTTAAGAGCCCTCAGTTTATGGACATTTGTGATTGGGGTTGAAGTGCCCAAAAATGTCTATAACAGTTGCCCCCTAAAGCATGAGGTCGTTAATCTTTTTTGATGTCGGGTGAAATGCTTTACTATGAGGATTTGAAGTTTTTCTGAGCTAGGAGGCGACCTGTAATAAGATACAATACAATACATTATTTGACAACATTTTTTCATGATCAAGCTGAGGCAGGAATTCCCATGCTCAAATTTATAAACTCATTTCATGTACATAGGACAGACGATCGTCTGTGTGACAAACTAATGATATGGACACATCATCCTTTGATTTGGATGATCATCTGATCGGCAATGATGTACACTGGATGTTTTTATATTCCTAAATATATCGCAGCCCGAATGGATGAAACTAGATCCGGGGTCTTCAAACTCGGCCAATCTTCACTCGGAGTACAAGTCGATCCATGTGAAAAAAAAATTTAGAGTCGAACATGGAAAGACATCGCCTAATTACTGGCCAATGATGTAAGCTGTTAACAGGCGCAAGAGGAATCACCAATACTGACGATGACCCTCAAGGTACTACAGTACAATTCACGTGGTGTTAAAAGGGACTTGGTGTCGAACACCACGTAAAATCTCTCGGTCGAAGGCCATTGATGTAAACCTGTCGCCGAAAGTGAGAACTTGCCATTAAGGCATGCAAGCTTCAAAGTATTGAAAGGGTTGTTTCTAGGTCAACTTCTTGGATAATGAGTTGATGTCGACAAGAAGTGACCCGTCGCAGGAGGGCCTTAATGAATCCCACATCAATGACATGGAACGAAGCAAATGATTTTAGAGGTGAAAACAAACTGACGATATGGGGTTCAGGGTGGCGGTCATGAAGGAATGAAGCATGAATGTATTGCAGTGGGTGAGACACAGGTGAATTATCTGAATGACTTCTCTTGAACATATCAGCGACACTGATGATGGATTGGTAGCGTTAACCCCAGAGATGGATGGTGTGACGGACCAATGGTGAAGACCAGTGAACAGAACAACTCAACCCGACATGGATGCGGAAGGAAAGTGTCATGTTCAAGAGCGACTTGCTACCAATAAAGTTTCTTCTTGTTTTCTTCCCAATTTTCCCCAGTCATTGTTGACCAGTACCTCTTTATTTTTGTCAAGCTTGAGGAGGATAACATATGCCTGTTCTATAATCCGCCCTTCGAGCGAACCTATCGCTATATTTTAGCGAGCCTAGCGACAGTGAAACCCATTCTCGTCCTGTTGGATGAGTTTGTCGCTATTTAGTTTTAACGAGTTTAACGACAAAGATAACTCGGTCTCTTTCAATTTTACAGAGTCTGAAAGAAACAGAAAGAAGACTCCGAAGATTCTTTTTCGTTGTATAATCCCTTAAGTCCGAAAAAGCGTAAAATAATATGAAAGGGATGAATTTCCGCTAGTTTTAACGAGCCGAACAAGACAAGCGCTCGATCTTTTTGTGTAATAATCCCTCAGGTCCAAAAAGATTAAAATCCAGAGGAGGGATAGCACTTCCGATGCCTTTTAACAAGCCGGAGAGGCCAATCGCTCGGAAATCTTTTCATATTTTACGAGTCAGGTGAAAAGAGCTTAAAGAATACTCGTTTTCGAGGAACGAGTGATAGTTTCGGGTAGCAGCTGATTCCAGGTAAGATTTGGAATTTTCCAATTACGGCAGTGTTACAAGGATGGCTAGCAGAATCACTCTTCGCAGATGTTCCTCGAAGGGGTAAACAATCATATGTGGGTGAATGATCGGCTAAAAATAGAGTGGAGGTGATGGCGAGAACACGACCAAGGATCAAAAGCTGGCGATAAGGCATTCACAATGGTTATTTACCTGTTCATTTTTTAATGAGCTTAAACGCGGGGAGAAACACTTGCTCATGACTTATGTTTATTTTTTAACGAGCTTGAACTATGCGCTAAAACTGATCGTGGAGAGTTTATTTTTAAACGAGCTTGAACTCTACAACAACATTGCTCGCCAGTCGTATGATAAAAATGTCTCATTCGAGATGATATTTTGAAGTGGCTTACATCTCTAAAGCTTTGCCACGAATCCTTTCTTTATGCAAGTTAGGAAACGACTAGCCTTATGGGTTTAAAGGGTTAGAGGTCCTATAAATTAAAAAATAAATAGCCGCTCTTCACTTGCATACGGAAAGGTTTGCATGCCCCCAGGTATAGCGGAGTAGAGTTTCCAGGTTACCCTTCAATTTGCAGACAAAAAATTTGTTTTATCGGAAAGGCCTACCTTCTAACGGAGGTATCTGATTCGGTCTAATTCCCTTTTCCTAGACGGACAGGTATCAGACTAGTCATATATCCTTCGCCAAAACCTACCCTATACCCAGAGTTTTCCTGCTAAAGCAGACCAGGGTGCATGCCCCCTGGGTTTCAGTCACATCTTCCCGAATCACTCGCGCTCATCGGGTGGACGGACTAGAAATCGATGAGACATTTCTTGCGTGAAAAGAGCATTCGGGGATGGCATTTGACTATTTGAGATGTATGAACCGGGGAATGACATTTGGTCTATGAGCTTGACCATTCTGCCTTTGTGCGGAAAACACATTACTCTAAAGAGTGAGGAGACGACGGCTCCCATGCAATAAATATAGTCATGTCCAAGGAGTAGATTGTAATCTAAAGGTCCTTGAACTACCATAACATTCATGTGAATAGTTTTACTTCTCAAAGTAATGGGCACATTTGGAAGGATCCCCAGTGGAGTCACCATTTTGTTATACGGGAATAGTGTCCACACGGATGCTGCTATTCCCACTAATATGTGTGGCTATCTTAGAAACAAACAATCAAAGTCTACTGTTGATTCCTTTTATGAAAATAGATGAGAGGAGAACCAAGAGGGCAAACCTGAGTCTTGCGCTCGATTCCCTCTCCTTCTTGATAGAGTTTTGCTGCTTGCTCTTTGTCTGCTCAGCTTCAAAAAGGACTTGTAGAATCACAGCAACATACTACTATGCAAGAAACAAGGATCTAAATTCACAAATAATGTAGGATCAGATGTACATTAACCATATACAAGTACATATAAACAAATACACCAGGATATGGAAGGAAACAAGAATAGCTTTATTCAAATAAAAGTAGCAAGAGGATTACAACCATAAGCAGCTCTGACCCGACATCATCCTCCAGCTAAGAAGCCCTTCTTTCACCTCAAGCAAAGAAAAATCACCCAACACTATGAATGTACACAAGAATACTAACAACACTTCTCTATAGATTACAAAATTCCAGCCTCTTGATCTCTGTGATGAGGGATCCATATATAGATGATTACAGAGAGGTGAGTCATCTTTTGGGATCTTGATTAGTGTCTTCTCTCTCATAATTCCTACTTCCACTTGGAGAATGAAGATCTCTTACTCATCCCCGGTCGAAAATGGAGTGGCAAGTGTCAAAGGGGAAGCTTTTGGAAGATTCCATGATCTTCCACCTCGCGTTTTTGTCCCTGCCATTTGTCCATGCCCGACCATCGCACCCTACAGAGGAGAAAAACAGTATGCATCGCACCCTGTTCATTGGGAAGGTGATGTGCATCACACCCCTTGCATGGAGCTTTCAGTATGGTCCAATTTTGACCATTTATGAGCAGTTTTCAGTGGAGAACTTCTGGGAGACAATGTAATTAGTTGACCTTGTTCCTTTAGGCAGTGAAGCAACCCTTTTAGGGACTTAAGAGCCCTCGGTTTATGGACATTTTTGATTGGGGTTGAAGTGCCCAAAAATTTCTATAACAATGTCATCCACCATCCTCATTCATTATCAACCGCTTCATCCACTGTTCCCCATCACTTCACCTATCATTCCATTAATGAAGTTCATTAATTACAATCTTTGTTTCCATCGTCCGATTATTTTATATATATAGATTAGTAAAACCCCGTTATGTTAGCCTTTTTTTAATATTAAGAGGTCTTGCAGCCAGTCCAACAAATCCAAGTTAGCAACTGTGTCAGTAATTATCATCTGTATTTGTCACCTACAGTCACCATGGCCCAACAAGTAAGTTCCTCATCAATTATTCATACCCCCTTAATGGATTTTGAAAGAGATTTTTTCGATACCCTCTGTAAAATTAAAATATTTCATTATATCAGGAGGTCATTATGAATCATAAGAAGTCTCTTATATTCATGGCAATGGTTAGGTCAGGTGTTCTAGCCACTTTTGTTCCCATAACTCATTTATTTCCTAAATTTATTCAATGGATAGCCTCAGAAATGTACCCCAAGAAATGTTTCGAAATGAATCAGTCTAGGGAAAATGTTTTTCAAGTCACTTCTTAGTTAATACACCAAGCTTTGAACTATCTAATGTCTGGAACATACGCCACCTTTAGTGAGCAATCCCTGATTTCTTATTATGATGGCATGTCTCCTTAGGAGCTTTCTCATGTCACTTCTTTCTTAGCTCCTAGATATAGCCAGTTCTCCTTAGATGGCAATCTTTTCTCTTTGGAAATGTTTGCAGTGGATATAAGACCTGTGTTGCAATTAATCGCTAAGATTCTACGGAAAGAAGACTACAAGTAGGTAGATAAAGTTTTTCTAGGATTTTTCTCCTTAATGATGAAGCCTGAGGTTGTACTAGACATCCCAACATTCTGGGTAGATTTCATCAATACTCAATTTATGACTTTGCCTCTCACTAGTTCAAGTTTCCTTTAGTCATTAATTATTTGTTTTTGTACCAAAATGTTGAACATTTCTCTGGTTTGGGGTTAAATGTTGTTGATATCAATAAAAATAAGAAATCAATGGTTTTCTAGACAAACCTAATTAGGAATGATCTAGGAGACAATGGTTTATTTGAGTTTACATCCTTATTTCTCTGAGTGGATTATAAAATTTTGAATGGAAGCCTACCCCCAACTTTCTTTCCTAAAGGTCAAGAGTGTCTTCAATTGAGTAAGGATGTGAGATGTGGGGATTGGTTCATCTTTGAAGAGCAAGTAGATATTAGGCTTTATGGAGCCTTTGTCAAGCCTTATAGATTACCTAAGTTTGTGCCAATAAGGCTATTTGCCCTGGAATTTATAAGGAAAAGCTTAAATGTTGATCAAGTTAATTTTGTCCCTATGAAGAAAGGCTTCTTCTTCAAGCTGCCTAAAGCAGTGGGACCCTTCATTGTAAATACCAAACAGGCTGCCCATGAAGTTGAAAGATTATTGAATGATATGTGTCTTTTACAGGAGGTTGAGTGGGCTTATGACCCTTACCAAATTACTTCAAAGAGAAGAGTGGAAAATGGCTATTTAGCCTTTGTGCATGAAAGTAGACT
>APFE030129376.1:0-17834 GCA_000404065.3 Pinus taeda
TGTCACTCCTCCTAGATCTTTGATAGGAAATTAAAAAGTAGAAATGTGAGCCATTTCTTACCAAAATAGAAGATGTTTTTCATGTGTTTCTTCAAGGCTCCTTCTTCAAATGTTCCTGTCAATCGGTTAGTGAAATGGGTGGTGCTTACATCACCACTTGAGTGAGATCATGTGATTCATTTTTAAAAATTTCTATCTTTTTCCTAGTCATTCACACAAAATTTCAAACATCTATTTCTACTCTAAGTTATTTAACAGTTTTGTTGGAAAGTGGGCAGGGGAGTAGGGCTTCTACATGCTTCGTACGTAGGTTCTTACCTTTCGTTTTTAATACCCAATTTTTTCCTAACAATTACTTATCAGATGCACACTACTCTTTTAAAAATGGCTACACTCTCCCCGGCAACGGCGCCAAAATGTCGAGCGATAAAAAGGTGTCTTTTTAACTCCTAATTACCTTCACATTAATTGTCAACCCAGGGACGAATTTTTATTCCAAGAGTGTACTTAGTCTGAGGCGGATATTTTCTCAAGAGTAATGTTATGAAAGATGTAGTACAGTGCTCAAAATATAAGAGTAAATGAATGCTCAAAATGAGATCTACTTACAACAAAAGACCTTGAAGCCTAAATCATTCATTCAAAAAAATAAGCAATGTTCCAGTCAAGGGTCCAATAACAATAGCTCATCCCTTTGGAAAGTGATGTAACCAAAAGTAATCAAGGAACAGATCATTGATCTGGGGACTAGACAGCAAATGCCAATGCCCACTACAGTTTCAGATCGTTTTGCACACCAAAGTAAAGATAATGCGAATAACAGAAAATGGAACAACAAATATGAAATGGAACAACAACTAAGAAATGGAATAGCAAATCAGGAACTGTAATGGCAATTAAGTTTAAGAAACATCAACACCTTAGTCTACAAAATCAAATGCAGTCAATCATATCCTATGGAAATCAAATGGAAATCCCTTGTCTCTAAGAACGAATCAAACAACACGCAGAAATGGAACAACATTTATTAATGATGAATTATAGAACAGCGCTTGAAAACCATATATACACATGACACACCTTGATAGTAATCTGATCCAGTTATCAATCTCAGTTAGAAAGAGTACGACTGCATTTCAAAATAGAACAACATTGTTTATAGATCTGACAATCACAAAGAACATAATTCCTAAGATGAATTCCGTAATGTCAATGAATAAGTGCACAACACAGAGGCTCTGTAATTAAGTAGCAACAATATTCTCTAAAGACCGACAGTATTATAGTAACACTTAAAAAAACAGTGATACGTTGCAGAGTCAATACTAGAAACCTTAATAATTTAAACATAAAAGAGAATGTGATGTAAACTACAAAACAAATCAGATTACCAAATAACGTCGATAAGAAAACCACGCATAAACCAGAAATATAATATACAGCAGCAACACAATCCACTAGAGGTTGGGCCCTTAGCTGCCAGTGGATGTTGCTAGGCTACTTCAGACGAGAAGGATGAACAACAACTCTCTTATTTATTCACCATCAAACTATGAAATCATTACAACAGCTAAAGCTTTGAAGATTACAATGGCAATGCAACAATCCCTATCCTATCATGAATAATCCACCATCATTCTTGAATCTCCAATTCTGAATCCTCAATTCTCCATCATTTTTCCATCCCCATCTCTGATCTTTGTTTTCATTTAAATAGAGAGATCAGAGAGAAGTTACAATAGAGATGATTACAGCAAGATTTATATTACAAAATTAGATTGTTTCCAACCAATTGATCAACAAGAAAATATATTTCCATCTACCTTTCAATAAGAGCAAGGCGAATTTGGCTTTGCAGCTGAGATTTGGAGGACAGCCGCAATAACGCTGAGAAAATCGTGCTCAGAGAACCCTTCTTTTCTCTCAATACAAGCCGAATTTGGGTAAATCGTTCTTTTATATAGTTAATTGGGTTCGTGTTGGACAAAACCAATGTTCCATATTTTCCAAATTCTTCTTCATTTTCTCAGAATCTCAACCACAAAACGGTCACTTCTTATTCCAGCGAATTTCTGAGTTGGCACATTTAATGGTCTTATCTTCAATCTAGAAATTATCATGGAGGTTAAAAATGGTAAATAATGTTACAACTAATTTATTGAAACTATCATTGATAAAATCATTCATAATCATCAATTTATTAGAAATAAAGGAGAATAAATAATATTCATTCATAAGAGCATAAATCATTATAAAATAGAATTATATGATAAACCGTGATTAATAACATGATAAAGAAAAGTAAAAATGGATGAAATAAGTGTTAAAAAGGTGGTCGTATTCACGACCCAACAACAATTTAAAAACAAGGAAAGGGTAATGATAAGAAATAAGGTGATGGGAAAGCTTTAAATGCCGAAATCATATAAAATATACCACCCTACGTGAAATGACCTTTCGATCAGATCGAAACCTTATCTCATTAGTGATCATCAACTAACTTATTAAATTAACATTAATGCACATAACTTGACATCGGATTACGAAAAAATTTCTTGAATGATGAGCCTTGCAGATCTACGATAAATGCGTTTTTGTGATTTGCTTAGCAATATCGCAAATCGCAATGTCACTAATCCATTGTGTTTGACAATCACCTATTACCATATGTTTCTGCGAAGTGCGATTTGTGAGATGTGTTATCACATATTACCGATTTGAGGTATTTCACCTTAAGTGATAGTTGAGGCATATGAAAACTGTGACGTGCAATGAGCTTCTTCGGTGTGCGATATCGCATCGCAATTTCACAATCTTAGGAGTTTCCTTATATGGTTTCATCCATTACCTTTTGCGATGCGATACTTTATTATTGAGAGGATGATCTTCTTTGAACTTATCATAAAACTTAAGTCCTTTAGGATTTTTTCGGGTATTCTCCTAAGTTTATGATAGTAAGATTTATTCAAAAAGGGAATACAAGTTCTAATTTATTTTTATTTTTTAGATGGAGGGTCCCCACTTATTTAGTATTGGTAATAAAACTAAAATAAGAAGGGGGGTTGTTGCTAGCCACAACACCTCGTCAACTTAGTCAAATAGAGTAAGGTGAGGGGAAAAAGCTTAACAGGCACGTCATAGATACAATAAACTACTTTTCTACTGGAATAACCTCTTCTACTCTCAATAAGTTGGGATCCCTCTTCCTCCTCTGAAATGAATAAGTGTTATGCACATTGAAAAATGAAAAAATTAAAAGTCAAAAAATTTGAAATGAAAGATGAATAAGGCGAAAGAAGAGAAAGGCTTCCTGCACAGGGAGGTGATGCAAGTAACTTCGCTAGGGTATTGACCAGGCTCGCTCGAAACGGAGCCATGCTTGTGTTCCTATGTAACTCCACCTGGGTACTATCCAAGCCTGGTGGAAGTGGAGCAACACCAGAGATGAAACTTAGACTCTAACAACTATAATTCTTATGCACCTATATACCCCTCAACCCTAATCGAAACAATTGTGTTTCCTTGGCTTGGAATGTGTGTCAATCGACCAAGAGCCTAGAAGATTCTAAACCTTACATTCAAGCTAGTGTGAAGCCAAGATGAGCTAAGAGCTGAACAATACTTCTGGAGGTGTTAGACTTGCTTTTCACGAAAAAGGTCCATTCAGAGAGATGGAGTTCTACCAGTGTGTCACCAAGTGTTGTAGTGGCTACAACCACACTCCAAAATTTTTCCTTAGCCTAATTTGGAGCCTCCCTACCAACCTTCACAACAACTTGCCTTGCTTCGTCAAGTCCTCAAGGTTCAGTGTCTTTCTTACTCAAAGGTAGCTTGTCGATCATAGTTGATCCATTCCCCTCACAGGTTGCTTACCTGGACTTGGTCCAACTGCAGGATGAGCAACTTCCCCTTTAAAATTGCACATTTCTAGAAGGAAACCAGCATTCCCTCTAAGAATTTTGCAATCCTCTTTGATAGCCTGCTGGGCTTGAGGATTGCGCAATCCTACCAACCAACCCTCCCTTTAGGATTTGCGCAAATTTTCCCAACAGCAGGATATTTAGCCCAAGAATTTGCACAAATCTAGGTAGCAGTCAGATGCTCTACCCAAAAATTATGCAAACCTCTTGGCCAACCATCCAGCTCCCAGCCAGAAATGCACATTTTTCTACAGCAGTCGAGCAGTCTCTCACATGTGCAGCTGAGTTGACCAGTTCCCTTCGAGACTGAGCAAAATAGACTTGCATGCATGGGCTACTTCTCCCAAGGCAACATGCAAAGGCATCCCTTGTTTCAGGGATCTATGTTTAGTAGTTGGAGGTTGCATGCAAGGAGAAATTCTGAAACCTCTCACCAAGTGTCGCTTCCCCTAGATTCGTGGCATGTGCGTCACCACCTCAATGTTATAAAAAATCATTAACCAACGCTGAAAAGCTCATTCCTCACATCAACCTTGCATCTCTGATATTCCACATCATATATAGGAGTAGTCAATACATTCAACTCAACTATTTTGGGGTAAGCTCACTTCCCATGTCTTGTGCTGCATTTCTGTTGCTTTTTGTGTGTTCGCTTGTGGGAGTATTGTTTGCTTGGTTTATTTTAAATCTTGCTATCTTTTACATATATACTATCTTTTCCTAGATCTATTTCATTTTTCGTTGCTATCTCACTGTTGTTGTATGCATGAAACTGGGTTGCACGAACATTCACCCAATTGCTAAACTGCCTCACCCACCTGCATGTTGATCTATTTTATGAATATTTCATTCATGTTTTCCATGCACTTTCAATCACTTCTACTATCACTTAGTGTCGCCATGCAGTTACTGTCTTAGTTTCTTTCAGTTGCCCTTCAATGAGTTGGGCCAACCTTGGCTCGGATTCTGCGTTCCCTAAGGCTGAATTGCGTAATCTGGGGAAGGAAGGTGCACCTTCCTCTCTAGATTTATGCATTCCTACCCGACACTACCATCCAAGACTATTTTGTGCATTTCTAGAGGACAATGACTACTTGGCCCAAGAAATTGTGCAAATTTGTCCTTGGGCCAGTAGTCCTTCCCAGTGGGAATTTCGCATTGTGCAATCTCAGTAGTCAGCAGCTAGATTGGACTATGCATTGCACACTTCCAGCAGTCAACTAGTCTCCTAGTAGCCTAGACTATGCCTTGAGCAGTCTCGGTAGTCAGTCTCCCGACCTTCCGGCTGAACTTACGCAACCTTCACGATCATTTACCCAGGTATGATGCAAGTTAGTTCTCATGTTCATTTTGGTTTTCGACTGATAGATTGCTTTCTATGAGTGTTTCCATGTATCCAAGTATCAAAGGTGTTCATATGCCTCTCAGTATTATATGTACAATGGTTTCCAAGAGAGCAAAGATGAAGACATTGTTCAAAGCACGGTTGGGGATGCAGTCAGTCAAGTGTCTATGAGCTTGCCTACTCACAAAGACATCAAGTTCTTCATAGACAAGGACACCAAGTAGTAGCATCACAACAAGCAACATCATGAACAACAGCTGAGGGTAGCATACCGAATGTAGCAAATGCAAGGAATGCATCGAAAGAAACAAATACAATGAATGTAAGAGGAAGGTTGTTGACAATACAAAGGTGAAAAAAAGTTTCAAGTTCAAGCAGATCCACTGATAATGAAGGAAACTTTGGGGACTCAGGCTATGAGGTGATGGTGTGACATGAAGATCGCATGAAGGCAGAAGATGGAACAAAGAAGGAGTTGCATGTGTTGAAGCAACAACTCAGGAAGAAAATGAAGCTGCATAGATGGACGAATGAGTTGCAACAGGAGCAAGAACACCAGTGAGCGCAACATGCACTCATGGGTGAAACTGTGCCCATACAAGTGAAGGATCCATCGCAACAGTTGACATAGAGCATATATGATGACTAGTGTTGTTGATCACATACAAGGGATTCAACATCATGCATGTTGTTGAGTGCACGCATGCAATCCAGCCCATTCGACACACTCACCAAAGCGAAGAAAAGAAGCAAGTCCAACTGGGGCTGAACATGTACTTCAGAAAGTTGATGCATAGGGCCACCAACACACATTTTGAGATCACCACAGAGATTATATATCAATGTGTTTCCAGTTCAACTATACCTAAGAATACCATGTGCATGTTAGTAGATGAGTTGGATGAAGGGGCCGAACCAATGCACCTATTGCAATGGAGGCAGAGTTCGCTTCAACAAGATGTCACCATGAGGTGCATGCACACCATCACGGATGACCAAGCTTAGCATCGACTCAACATCACCACCACCATAAGCATGTCAAAGAGTTGGTCTCATCACAACAGACCAAGTGTCAGTGATTTCTTGCAAAGCTTTCTCAAGCCATGTTGTCTCACATGAGTACATGTGCATTGTAATGTTGAGTCATGTCAAGTGTAAGTCAAGTGTCAATGGTTGGATGTAACAGTCATAGAGTAGGTAAAGAGTCATGAGGGTAGTTGAACTATTACAAAGGGGAATGTCAATGGTCACCCTACCCTTTGCTATAAGTAGTCCCTCATAACTCATTGTATAGGATTTTTGTCAGCTAAGATTCTACTAAGACTATCCTGAAGAAGGCTTGGACAGTATTGTAACGTGCCTTGGCTTCTCCACTGCACGGAGCTAGTACATCTCTTTGGAGGAGTAGGTGGATGTGGTTGTAACATTCCACTATTGGGGCTAGAAGGTTTGCATGGTGTATTGTATGATTGTGACTTAAACTTCTTTAATAATAAGAGACAACACATTTTCATGCATAAGTTGTTATTGTATTTGGATTGTTATGGTTGCCTTAATGATATAGGTTGTTTAACTTAGATACTTGTATATGAACTGATTTGTATGTAGTTATATGAACCTTGTTGTTAATGTGTTGCATATGTTGTTAATGATGTCACCGTCCGTGTCGACTGCTCTGTCGAACATCAGACAAACCTTTCTCATGAACCTTGCTATATCAACTATCACACTTATCTCGAACTAATCTGTGAGTGTTGTTCGTGTTATCTTACTTTATGTGTTGTGACTGCCACATCCTAGTGGATTGCTCCACCAAAAGTTATGTGTTAACACCCAGGTTGTTCCCTATGACTCCCAAGGGAATACGGCCGAGGTAACCACTAACCAAGCTTTGGATTATAGGTCCTAGCCTACCTATAATCATAGAGGGCTCTCTCTTTAAGTTTTGGCTCTGTTTTGTGAAGATTTAGGCTAGTTATAAGTTTCAGTTTTTGTTTGAGACTTTGGTTGTGAACTGCTGTTGTGAGAAGGGCATGAAATGTGTGAAAGATGCTAATCTATTGGGCATATGGAGTCAGAAATTTGAGACAGTCCTGGTGCCTGTGATGGAGAAATTTTTACTGCAAGGCTAGATGGTTATTCTTAATATAAATTTCTGATTAGTGAGTGAAACAATGGGGAATGGAATTACAGACAATGTGATAACAATTTGAACAACAATTTCTACTTAGTAGCATACATGAATTACTAAATAGTAACTGTGAAATATTCAGGGTTTATTGGAGCAGTTAAGAATTCCAATTAAACAGCTGAAGTCATAGAAAACATTTATAGTGAAGATAGATTGAGATCAGGTTGTCTCCATGGACAAATCCTGAGCTATTCTTTTTCTTTCTTCCTAGTATTTAGAACAACATATAAGAGATGTGAGCTTAAACAAATAACAAAACATTAACAGAGATAGAGAACACTTATTATATTAAGCCATAGCACTAGAATCCTGTAGCATTCAGTGGTTCCAAAACAACATGCATCAGTAAGACCCAATTCCTGTAAACTCCGAGCTTTGTTTATATCATTCTTCCAGAAACAACAACCACCCCTTTGCAAGATTATGCGAGAGGGAATATATACAATCGGTTTTACAAAATATCTGAACTGCTGAGTCATTTGATAGATTAAATATGCTCACCAACTTTACAAAATAGCAGATAAGGAAGTTATTTCTACCCTAAATGTAAGATAAATAGTCTTTAATTCTGTCAGAACTCTTCTTGACCTTTGGAGGACATTGAGTCGGTTGAACGTTCTGCATTAATGCTAAATGATGTGTCTTTATATTTTGTCATGCTGCATCTTCCTCGGCCCTGTTACCTGTAGCTGTCAGTGTTGCTTTTAGTGGCTGAATCTTCCTGCTGAGTTGGCTCATTCCACTTTTCTCCAGTCATAGTGTATGCATCATATTTTCTGAATATGATGACTTATGTTTTTTGATGACAAAACTTTGATGAAAACCTCTTGGTTACAGTAACAACTGTATCATTCTGGTCCACCACTCCTGTGTAGGCAACTGATGCCTCAAAATTGCATCTAAGGTTTCATATGCCTCTGTGTATTTGTAGAAGTTTGGAGGCACTTCAAACAAATGTCTGATCTCATTCATAATAAAAAATAAGTTCTCTATTATGTCATAGAGACTTTGCCCAGATGCTGGCCCTGTTACCTTTGAAGTACTTGATCCTTGAATGATTTGATTGGTGGCAAATGTGTTCACCCTTTTTGCATAAATCTCATGTGATAGCAGTCTCCCTGCACTGTTCAGAAAGCTAGGAAGACCTCTGCCCTGTAATGCTGCAAACTTGTCCATGAATCTGTTGACTTCTGTTTGCATGTCTTGGCTTCTTCTATCCAATGTCTGCACTAGGCTTTTCAATGTGAGGACCCTCTTTACTAGCTGGATGGTTTCAGTTCTGTTGGAGATTCCTATTGCTGCCAGCTGAGGACCTGTCCGGTTATTAAGCACATTGATCATTCTGTTGGCTATCTCAGGCATACTGCCTAGAGATGCCCTTGCTCTATGGACTTCCTTCTGTGCTTTTCCTAAGAGCTCCATTTGCTCATGGATAGTCTCAATATATTGCCACTGATCCGTTATTGATTGGCCAATGTGGGTCCACAAAACTGTCTTGACCTCAGCCACCACTTTGTCAAGGGTGAGCTCTTTCTCCAACTCCTTTATCTTCTCTTTGAGAGCTTTTATTTCTCTCCCTTTTTCAGCTACATTCTGCTTGGATTTGTCATATTTTTCATTTAGCTTAGCTAAATTCTCCTTGGCTTCATTTAGCTCTGTCATCTGAGCTTCTAGGATCTTGATTTCACTCATCAACTTCTGCATATCAAGGCTTGGAGCCTGCTCTGAGGTTGGTGCTGGTGCTGATGTTGATGGAGCTGTCTGCCCTGTGGGAGGAGCAGTAGTCTGTGGGGGCTCCTCAAGGTTTATGATCTCTGGAGGGGGCTGACAAGTTTGACCTCCTTCTTTCTGTTGTAGGGCTGCCTGCAGTGCAGCCTCTGTCTCTTCCAACTTCCCTTGTGTTTGCACTAGCTGCTTGTGCAGTGCTACCAGCAATGTTGCTAAATCCTGGTCCTGTCTTTGCTGGGGAACCTCTTCTGTTTGAGGGTGAAGGGTTGCTGGGATTTTAATCATCTTTCTTAGAGCTGCAAGGTTTGCATCTCTTATTTTCAGCAGCGTTTGTATAGCTTTTGGATCCCTTGGGTCTTGCCCAAGCTCTATGATTATATCCTCCAAAGACCTGATCCTGTTGTCTTTGGCCTGAGAGGATGCCTTCTCCAACTCAAGTTGGGTGGTGGTATTGTTCAGGCTATTTTCTAACCTATTTTCCAATAAGGTTTTATCTGCCAGTGTTGAATATACCATCTCACCCGTTTGCTTGTGAAGTTATATTTGGTCCATAGGGTGGATGTCCTTGGCAAGAACCTCAAGGTTGGTTCTTATATAGTCTGCAGCTGACTGTGGCTGCAGCATGGTTGGCATGAAATGACTCATGGTCATTTTCCCTTCTGTTATGTCATAGGCTGACATAAGCCTCTGCTGATTAGTAGGGGCCATCTTAAGCAACTAGTTGTAGATCTGAAGCTTGAGTGGCTCATTTCTCTTTTTAATGTCGATGAATTGTTGCTTGATGCCTGTCTCAGCTCTCCTTTGTTGACTTGAGGAGCTGACCTCTCCTCCAAGGGTTCTTTCTTGTTCCTTCTGAAAGGAACTGGCAGATGCCTCCATGCTCGGTGGGCCCATGCCCAATGATTGCCCAATAGGCATTTCTTCCTTGGAGAGGGGATTCATTCTCTGCCTTTTCTCCCCTTGATTTGTGGATGTGGTGAGGGGAGTCTCCTGCTCTCTATCCCTCTTCTTTCCCTTTTCTTCTTTCTGTGGAGTTTGTAGCACTAAGGCCTCCACTGCCTTTTCTTGCCTAGGAGGCACATTCTCTTGAGCCTGTTGCTCAGTGGATATTTGGGCTTCAGTTGTTTGTTCTTGCTGTATTGGCTGCCCCTCTTTTTTCCCTTTTTCTTGCTGTTCTACTTGCTTTTCTGCTTGTTGTTCTGCTATAGGAGGTGGTTGTTCCTGCTCCATCTGCTTCCCTTTATCCTTGCTTGATTCCTGTTGAACAGTTCTAGCTACTTGCTGCTGGGCTATAGAGGATGAGGCAGCTGCTCCAAGTTGCCTTTGATAGGAAGAGGAAACCTGCCCACAAGTTTCCAAGTCAGCCTCTTTCTCAATATTCTTTGCTTCTCTTTGTAGAATTTGCTCTCTAGTCATTGGCTCTTCTAGAGTGCCCTCTTTCCAACTTAATGAATTGGCATATTTCTCAATATGAGGCAGTCTCACGTGAGCATAGCCACCCAATTTGTATTTTACCCTCTTGAGGGAAATGAAATGATTAGGGTCATAAGGTACCCATTGGAAACTGGTTTGCAATTTGAGGGTCTCTAGGATCAAATCTGCTTCCTTCCATCCTTCCTCCCTTTAGTTGTATAGAAATGGGCCTAGATGGTTCCTTACTTTTAGTTGCACCTTCTTGTTTTTACTGTGGAAATGGACAAAGTCTGCATTTCCAAACTGCCTAAAATACTCTAAGGCAAAAAGTCTCGTAGGGACATATCATGGCAGCCTATAAGGGTTCAACTCACAACCATATATTCTGATTACTGTATGGTGTTGGTAAAAGTACCAATCACCAATGCTGTAGGCCTTTGAGAGGTGAAGAATCCTTTGCATCTCATCTGTCAATCTGGGAGGAGGGACACCCAATAACAAGGTCATAGCTGGATGGATAAAAATGTCTATGAATTCACAGTAGGTGTAAGGTGAAAAAGATACATGATGAAAGACTGAAGACCAAAACACTACAGACCTTGGGTTTCCCTGGGCATTTAGCTTCTTGAGAGGAACAGGGAAAGCATCGGGCTGATAAAATAAGAACAAGTGTATTTAAACACTTTTTCCCTTTCTAGATTCATCAATTGTTCATGAATCTTATTGGCAATGTATGTAGCAAAATGATAGTGCACAGCAGGAGGCATTCCAGGGGAGAATATGGACAGCATGGCCATAATGGTTTCATCAACATCCTCATATGACCCATAACCCAGGATGTAACAGATCAAATCCACAAGCATTTTTCCCAACTCATTGGGATATTGATATCCTATAGGAGGGGTTCCCACAGCTTCAAATTTTGGCTGAACAAATAACTGATTAATCTTGATGATATGAGCACTGGACAGCTTGCCCCCTTTCTTTAGCAAGTCATTGATGGAGAGAGGAGTTAGGGGCTTTGCAATGTGAAAGTGTAGCATCTCATTAATAGCCTCAGGGGTGATATGGAACAATACTGAGCCTGAGGGGCTGAGAAAAACTCTTTGACATGGATCATAGCTGGAACGACATTGATTTATCAAGTCTCGGAGGAAATTGACTTGAGGGAGATTGTAAATGGGAAGGTTGGAGTCCCAAATCCCTAAGATATCAGCTCCACTGAGATATTGGGCTTTTAACTCATTTTTCAGGTGAATATTAAATTTGGAACTCGTGGCAGATGAGTCTATCATCTAGTAATCTCTATCACCCAAGACCTTCCACTCTAGCTCTCTGTGTGGGGCATTCAAAGGTTGAATATTTAGGGCTACTGGTGTTTCCATGGTTAAGTAGTACTTATGACTTGTACTAGAACTGGTTTCAGTGGGCATAACAACACAGAGGGGTATTTTTGCAAAAGTAAGGAAAATTGTAAGGGAAAATGGGGTAAACTTTGGTGATAATAGTGTAAAATGCTCAAAAGAGAGTTAATTGAGCAAATGCAGGGACTAGTAGCACTGTTTTCTTGGTGAATTAGTGCATCTCAGGTTTTAAGTCCACGAATGCGCGGACTGACTGTGAATTTAGGAAAATGTGACTAAATGTGGGCTCAGCAGGTGAATTTCGACCTTACAACTGAAAACGAATGATGGTCACCGAGGATTTGCTAGTAAATACAAGGTTCCTCACTCTTTTTAATTCAATTTTGGAGAATTATGGACACAACCAAGCGCGGAGGGGATGCTTTGGATAAATACCTGGTGAATTGCCGGCAATGGTCACAAATGCAGGTGGGTTGAAGGTGCCAATGGTCTTCAGGTCGATTTCTGCAAGTTGACAACGGATGGTCGTAATTTGCATGCAGAGGTGAGCAACAGTCTTTTTGGCAAAAGTGACAAAAAACACGAATTTTGGCTAAAATATGGACTTTTTGGGTTATTGGCGCTTTTTTTAGATGACGTCATCAGGTGGGGTCAGGGTCGGGTGACGTCAACATGACGTCATCGAGTGACGTGGCAGCCTGTGAGTGGTCCACGGGGATTGCATAGGTGGTGGACATGTCGGAGCGCTGGCGGGCGGGGGTGTTGACAGGGCGCCGAGTCGAACTGACGTGGGCATGACGTAGCAGTGACGCGGGCAAGCAGTAAAGCACAAGCGGTAAGTAGTTTTTCTCGGACCGCTCTGGATACGGTCATGGTATTGTCAGAGGGCGGCCCGAGAAAATATGGGGGTGATGCATGGCAGAGGCCTGACGTCATCCTCTGACAGTTTCTCGGGCGGTAAGGTTCGGTGATCGGGGCCCGTCCGATATGAATGTGGGCCGTCGGATGGGAAAGCCCAGATCCGACGGTCGATGGGTTGATGAGATGCAAGGACAATACGGAATGTGGGGCAAATAAAATATTATTATTTTCTGAAATATGCCCGGCGGAACATTATAAAAAGTGGGTTTTTATGGTTTTTTGTAGAGTTACGTGTTAAAATGGGCTTTTACACAGGTTTATTTACAAAGAGGGTTTAGGTTATTAATCCAAGCAAATCCCGGATTAATCCCAATATTAATTTTCCAGCGCTCTTTGGGTCGCACTCAATGTTTTAGCATTTGAAAACATTCAAAACAATACATAGAGCTATAATGCTCGGGGAAGGGGATATATAGATATTTTGGGTTTTTGCCAAATTTACATAGTAATAGGGGGAATAGGGGGTATAAGGACTTAAATAGTGATAGATTAGTAGTTAATATGAGTGAAAAAAGGTGGATAAGGGGGGTAAAATACTAAGCTGTTATATGAAATCAACTTAGTTTTTAGGAAGTAGATCAAAATGAAAAGAATTTTTACACAAGAAATGTGGCTCTTAAAGAAACAAGAACCAACAAAAGACTTTGACTTCTTTCATGAACATAGGTGGCATAGTATTTTAGCCAGAATTGATGGAGGTAATCTGGAAGTTAGACATGCTTTCATTAACGTTGCTGTAAGACTGCTGAAATGGAAATCTGCACTGGCACCATGTTTTAACCTTTGCTTAGGCAGTGAATGCCATAAACCATCCTTTTCTGCACCCCATCTACCTATCCCAACTCTATGCCTAGCATTTTTTGCTTACTGTCCAAGGAGGGTGCACTAGACTTGCAAACCCTTATGGTGCCTCTCTTTTCCTTTGGCTTTTCTTTTGATTTTCTATCTAAAACTACCCTTATTGCTTCCAAGGCCCCAGATTAAGCAGTTGGGAACCTTCATTCTCTACTTATCTACTTTACCTGCCAAGATTGAACTGTTTGGACAGATTTCTTTCTCTAATCTACAACAAAAATTGAAACATGGCATGACCCAGCTTAGGCTGTTGGATCACCCATTTAGAAGTAGGGCAACATCAACCAAATGTAAGTATATTTCTTCCACAAGAATATGACATCTTTGTATCACCAAAGTAGATCATATTGGCACTTCCCCTGCCAATCATGAAAAATGAAACCTATTGGTATAGGTAGCTAACACTTTCAAGGTGAGGATTTCGTCGAAATTGTTGATCGCAAACATGTCAGCTACCTTATCATACATGTCTTTAGACCTTCTTAACTTTCCAACATATGCAAGTAGCTTATATTCTAAACCATCAACTATAATTTGTTTTTCTTTCAACTCAACCTTGTTCTACTTGTTCTTGGCAACAGTGGATGAATTTTCTGGAGGCTTAGGTACTTTTCCTTGAATGTAGTCCAAAAAATCATTGTTATTAGCAAATATCTCCAAATTAAATTTTAACGCAACAAAATTAGATGAGTCACCTAACTTCTCATCACTCTTGAAGAAGGAAGTCATCTTCACTTTGACTAGATCACTTCTTTCAAATTTCGAAAGATAAGTGCTGCAAGGTTTGTCTCCTTTGGGCTTGTCCTTCACCTTAGCTCTGATACCATGTTAAATTTTCAGATTGTTCTATGTTGTAAAATTACATTAGCCTAATTCCAAACCTCAATTAGCAATATTTCCAATTACAATTAGTCTTTCCATTCATCAATAGTAATTCAGAAAACTTCTGATGATGGTAAACTATAGTCAAATCCTTGGACACTCCCTTCAAGGTAGCATGCGAGCGTCTATAGCTTCCATGAAATTGTATTTCCTATAGCATGTGTGCATCCATGGATGAAATTTCCCAGTTCTTTTCTAGCGTATGGAGTGGAAACCATAATTTTGTGCAAGCTACAGATCTAAGACTTCAAACCTTCGTACGACCATTTTCTTCACCAAAGTGCCGAGTTAAATTAGATAGCAGAGAAGAAAATACTTGATGTTGTGATGTTCAAATGAGATTCTAGGTCACTTCTATTTATCAGCTTCTAGGGGTGTCCAGGAATTTCCATTTCATGTTGAGGTCGACCTGTCCAACTGTACATGAGGGTGAAGTCGACCCGATCCAATATCCATAAGTTGGTGCACAAAATAAAAAACAAACTTCTTCCTATCTGAACGAGGTGATCTTTACATCGATTTTGGTCCTCTCAAAAAGAGGAATTCAATGCCATCATCATCTCCATCAAATGAGTAGTCAAAAGTAGAATTTGACCAAGGTTGCATATTTGTAATACTATATGTTCAATTTGAATGGGAAAATATTAATATCATTTCATATTGCTATTTTATTTTTATGTTATATATAATGAAGATGATAACTAAATTAAATAATATATATCAATTTCTTACTTCCTTGGAATGCATTAGATATACAATTAAATACGAAATAAATATGTGTCTGAGAGTTAGTAAAAGCTCTTCTTTATATTAAACTACTAATTGAAATAAGATTAATGGTTTATTGGTAAGTAGACAATAATGGTTCCAAATTTTATGAGTATTTTGAAAGAAACCAAAGGAAAACTAATATTCGAGTATGTTAAGTCAACTTATTAAATAAATAATTGTGGTAACTAAAGAAAGTAACTTGGTGTTAACAAAACATTAGAGTGTGAATGATAGGTACATTGCACTAGTAACCTATCTAGTATTAAGAGAAAATTTGTAGGACCTCACACATGAGAGGATTTAACAAATCCTTGTGGATCTTATCAATATTAGTAATGCTTGTTTACGAGCATAATAAAAATAACTTATACCTATCATTTTATATATGTGTGTGAATCGACTAGGAACAATGTAAACATTGAAATGGGAACTCATATGATTACCTATTTCATTGAGCTAGCAAAAAAGTCACCCGATTTTGAAAAGTGGTGATGCAGAATACATATATTTTTTGCCAGAGCATATTTTTGACACTTTAACTTTTCTTATGTATCAAATATAAATATTTGTTTTTAAATGTTAGTCATTTTCATGCTAATTTTTAAACGTTTTGATGCAGCACCAACCCCTTTTTTAAGAGGGCTTCTTTTTGACATTTTATATCTTCTAATGTATTAACTATGGATTTTTTTTAAATGTTGATTACTTAAAAAACAAAATACAACTTATATAATATTATTAATATATATATATTTATTATATATATATATATTTATATATATATATATTATATAGTATATTATATATATATATATATATAGTTAAAGAAAACATAAAATTGCCAAAAAAATACCTGTACGATAAATTTTTGAATTTTTTTAAAAACTATAAAAAAAATAAATCAAAAATACAATGATTTAAAAAACTATTAAAAAACTAAAAAATTAAAAAAATAAAAAATAAAACCAAAAAGAAACATTTAAACAAAAAATAGAAAATTTAACCAACAATTAGAAAAGATCTAAAGCAATTTTAAAAACAAAAATTAAAACCAGATATAGTTTTTTTAAACTATTAAAACAACCAAAAAAGAAAGAAGCCGCTAGTTCACACTAATAAATTAAATTCAAATTAACAAAAAATAATTTAAAAATTTAAAACTAATTTAAAATCTTAAATAAAACTTAAAATAAAATAAATTATTAAAAAATTTAATTAAAAAATAACAAATCAAGGTAGCCCGGGCAAGGGACGCACCATAGTGGGCCCTTGGGTGAGGCGAGTTGAACGCAGCTTCTGCCCGTCGAGCGGCGACCCTAGGCCCCTCCGTAGGGTTGCCCTCAATTTTTTTTTTTTTTTAGTTTCTTAATATTTTTTTCTTATTTTTAAAATTGCTATTTATCTTTTGTTAAAATATATATAGTATGAGTTATGACATTATTTTTATGTTTTTAAATATACATTTTTATTTACTTCGTGTTGTTTTTTCCTAACTTTTTATTTTTTTGTCTTTTTTCATTGTTTTTATTTTTAAATTTATGTTTTCATTATTCTGTTGTAATCTTAATGTTTTTAGGAGTCACGATAAAAGCTTTTACACCATTTTTTCAAAATGTGGAAAATTTATCCTTTAAAAGAAAGGAGAAGTTATTTCAACGTCAAGGCATCAACACTTTTTGTTTTCCAGGTGTTTTTTGTAGAATTTTTATAGAAAAAATTGGTTTTCACTGCCATTTTTAAAACATGTTGAAAATTAACCCTAGAAAAAAGAAGTGTTATTCCAACATCAACACCCTTCATTTTTGAGGTGTTTTTTACACAATTCTTGTGCAAAAAATTTGTTTTCACTACCATCTTTAAAACATGTTGAAAATTTACCATAGAAAAAAAAAGTGTTATTCAAGCATCAACAGTTTTTGTTTTTAGCACTGTTTGTCATGTTTTTGAGGGGTTTTTTTGGCTAGAGTTCTCATTTTGAGTTTACAGTTCCTATTTCAAAGTTTAAATTGATTAGGGGCAGACAAGTCCTAAGTTGCATTAATAAGTATAGTTTGGAATATATAATTGAACATTTAAAAATGGTGAACACATGGGGAAATTCAAGTCAAGGAGGATCATCACAAGGACCTCCTACAAATAACCCATTAGCATTGTCAGAGCTAGCTCTCATCTTGCATTTCCTAGAAAGAATTAATGAGACTTTAAGAGGGTGCCAAACAACTTAGGTAGAAGTGGAGAACCCCCCATCAAGATTGGGAAATCTTGAGGGATCAAAAGACTCTAATAGAGGGCCTCCAATTGACGACATTACTTGGGAGATCCAAAATGTTAAGCTCCCATATTTTGTTGGTGGTTGTGCCAGGAAACGAGTAGATGCCTAGTTAGAAGGAATCAGAAAATGCTTCACACTAAGAGATTATAGTTCCATTTCAAAGGCTAAAAAA
>APFE030129380.1:30978-57704 GCA_000404065.3 Pinus taeda
GCTCGCCCATCTTAGAGAGAATCTTCATCAAGCTCAAAACCGCATGAAGCAACAGGTAGACCAGCATCGCTCAGAGCGCCAATTTCAAGAAGGGGATCTGGTATTTTTGAGGCTACAACCATATAAGCAAACATCACTCAAAGACAAGGGTTGTCAGAAACTATCTCCAAAATTCTACGGACCATATCAAGTACTTCAGCGCATTGGAGAAGTAGCATACAAGTTGGCTTTGCCGCCTACTGAAAAAATCCATCCAGTTTTCCATGTCTCATGCCTCAAGAAAGTGATTGGGAACAATTGCAGAATTCAAACTAGTCTACCTGAATTGAACGAGGAAGGGTTAATCTAGCTCCAACCTGAATAGGTCCTGGACACACGAAACAACGCCTGCATGGCTGAGTGATTAAGGAATTCCTCATCAAGTGGAAAGACACCTCGCCGGAAGATGCAACTTGGGAACCAGCCACTATTCTTCAGTAGTTTCTGCAGCTTCAACCTTGAGGACAAGGCTATTCTTAAGGGGCAGGGCATGTTAAGGCCCCACCCTAACCCCCTTATTTGTGTAGTGGGATCACGTCATAATAAAGAGTCAATAAAGCCCATATTAATAATTGTAAGTGGTTAACCCGCTATTAATGACGGGACCACAGTTAGTTGCAAATGGACCTAGATGGTATTAATAAAACCCGTGGTATTGATCCATGGTATTAAATGTATGAGTCATATATAAAGGATAGAGACTCCCTGCGAGGAGCATCATGTCTAATATTTGAATCGAGCTCTGCTCTATCAGAGGTTGCCCCCTCGAAGAGGCCAGTGAACATTGCTTTTTGAATAATAAAATATTTGTTGTTGACTCTCACTATTCTATGTTCTGGGTATTTTTCTGCGCATATTCTGTATTTGGGTATCTTTTGCAGGTTAAAAGAATAACATTTTAGAGGAATGAGGAATCAACTAAATTGCATTATTGCATATCATCCGCAAATGAATTGACAAATAGAAAGGATAAATCAAATCATATATGATATTTTACGCATGCATGTCATGGATAGGTGTACTAAGTGGGAGGATATTCTGCATTTAGCAGGATTTTCCTATAACAATAACTACCAAGATTCCATCAAAATGAGTCCTTTTGAAGCTCTATATGGCAGCAAATGTCATACGCCACTCAGTTGGGGCTAGATGAAAGATAAATTAATATTGTGACCATATACTTTGCAAGAAATGGGACATCTAGTGCAAAAAATTAGATAGAATATCAAAATGACACAATATAGGAAGAAAACTTATGTCAATAGGAACAAAATGCACAACGAATTTAACATTTAGGATCATGTCTACTTATGATTGAAACCCAAGAAAATTACTCTCAGGACTAGGACTTGTGCAAAGTTGTCACCACAGTTTTGTGGGCCACTTAAAATATTAGAGAGAATTGGTTGAGGAGAATACTAACTGGCATTGCCAAATCATTTTAAAGTTGATAATGTTTTTAATGTGTCCTTAATAAAAAATATATTCATGATAACACTCGTGTAATTGACTGGAATTTTGTACAGGTGGAACCCAAAGGAGAATTTCTACCAGAGCCACTATGTATCCTGGATCTCAAAGAGATCATGCTCTAGAATCAAATCTTCTCTCGGGTTCAAGTGTAGTGGAGGCACTTTACACCTGAGGAGAATACTTGGGAATGAGAGGATATATGAAAGAACGATACAAGTCATTATTTGAAAAGGGAGGAAGGTGAGTAACAAACACTGCAGATGATGTTATTTTTAAGAGGCGGAAGATGTAATACCCCTCTATGCTTAAGTAAATATTCTTTATTTAGAAAGAACATTTTTAGTTTTGATCGGTAGAAATCCATAGTGAACTCGATTTGAAATAAGTATGGTGATGTAATAAATTTTAATAATAAAAATAAACTAGAGATTTGTTTGGGAAAGAAAAATTGAGTTAATGAGATCATTACCCAAATTTAGAAACTAATATGGATGGATAGGATGAATACAAATTTCATTCAAGTTACTCCTAAAAAATCCCTAGGGGTTACGTAATTAGATTTAATATGATTGGAAGGAAAAATCTATTAAATCACTCATGCGTGGAAAGCAAATTAAGGGTGAATAAATGGCCACGGTAGAATAGGGTGGGATTTAATGGAAAAGGGAAGATATTTTTTCCAAAAATAGGAAAAATTCCTAGGCTATTGGATTGGTAGACCCTAAAAAGTAGGACGTTGCTGAGGAAATTATTGTAGAAAAGCAAGACATAGAAATACGTTGTGTAGAATCACAAGAGGTTGTTGATTATGGGATAAGAATATCTCAGCTTGAGGGATAATATGTGGTAAAAGGTTTTTGGTTGGGTGGAAAATTGTTCATCCCAAGCATATCCAGTTGGCTACGGTTATATTTTTTGGTTGTTTTTCTTTAAATATTAATTTTTTTATCTTATGCATTAGGTGTTTTGAAAGTCATTCTATTTGACAAAAATTGAATATTTTGTTGTGTAATACAACTATGTTTATACTCAACAATTATGTTGCATGTTGTATGCATGTGTAGGGCTGAAATGTTTGTTGCACACTGAACTGTAGAAGTAGTTACATCGCAGATAATAAGAGATTAATCAATTTGTATATGATGTCATACACTACACACACACACACACACACACACACACACACACACATATATCAAAAATTTTACGCTTAGGTCCTTTCCACCCATGGGAACTATAAATATTCTTTAATCATTAGATGTATCACATGTGACTTAGTCGGTAATTAATTGGTGAATCTATATATTTGTATAAGCATGATAGTTAATCGCTAACACTAATTAACTTTGCCTGAGAGTAGATGTTCTAACTAGAATTCACAGGTAAGGGAGGAAGTTGTTTACCAATGAGTTTAAATTTTAGAGGTTAACTAAGTCTAGATGATAAGAGTTTGAGAGAAACTTGAACGTTTCGATAACTTGGAAAAAATATGTTAGGGGGATACTTAAACTAGATTGAGGTAAAAGGTTTATGTTTTCAACCTCACAAAACTATGTGTTCTACGTAAAGGCATGGTGAAAGTTTACCTTGGTAAGAAGTGGGTGGAAAAAATTGTAATCAAAGATATTTCATTTACATAAGAAAAAAAATAGTCACTTTTACGTAGAGAGATTCACATAGTTAGAATGAATATATGAAACCATTAGTATCGAACTTTAAAATTGTACGGAAATTAGACAGGCTCAAGGATAGAACTGTGAGACATTCACACAATCCACATGCAAGGGATGGAAAAATCCTAGGAAACGTTATTGTAGGAGAGGAGTGACCGAATCTAAGAACAAGCTTTGATCAATTGGAAATTAGACTCCATATAGAAAACAAACTATAAATCAGATTTAAATAAATTATAGTCATCAATATATATTAAGATAGCTCATTTCATAGAGAAATTTAGTTTTTAAATCATCTCCTTATTATTGCATAATGAAGTAAAAAATCTAGACAAAACACATAATAATCTGAATGTTGCATGCTAATTGAACACAAAACAATTCTCTAGCACTCAACAATTCTCTTTAAATTAGTACATTCTTAGGAATATCTATGTCTATTTTTAACCTCCCAAATGGATGCAAACAAATCTTGAAATTAAACAACAAGCCTAATCAATCTTTAGTAATGAATGAATTGAATAACCTATACAAATGAAAAAAAAGGGGTGAAAACACCATTTATAGTGAATATATATATAATAGATATATATATAATATTATAATTATATATAAATAATATATATAAATTAAAGAGATATAGATATATATATATATATATATATAATATATATTAACCAAAAGGTATTTATTTGTAATAAAGCAACTATGCTTACTGGTCTCACGCCAGATTGGGATTTTTGTCTCTTAATTCTGCCATGTGCTTGTGAAAAGGAAAGAAGAATTTAATAAACAAAAACAATCATCACTGTATTAACAACTGTAACATAAGATATTAAATAGAACAAAATTTGTTGGACAATAAAAATATTTTTCAAATAAATTTCCAGAAAGTAGAAAAAAACCACTAAAGGGTATTGATTCAGATCATTAAATTGTACAATCATCCTTCAAAAGGAGTTATAGAAAAAAATTTGGTAAATATACAACATGCATGACTCTAAGCCAAATGACTACAAGCTCAAGCTAGTGAGGAGTCCCATCTAGAAAATTTTACATAAACCCATTTCTTGAGTAGACACATTGAACCAAACTCTAGCAGTGTGAGTGTTGAATGAAATAATCGAAACAAGAAAGGTTTGAATATGACTTGCATACCTGGACAAGGGAACAACAACAGGGGAAATACACTTATTAAACCCAATGAGACAAATTTCCTGAAGAGAAACAAGAGATAACTTCAATTAAGCCAACCCAATGATTTACTCTTACATGAGAAAATGTTGAGGTATTCCCCTTTTCCATCTATGGAAGGGTTAATAGAGAAACATCAATCTCAAAATTGGCTTCATCGAACAAAAAAAAAGAGTGAAATTTTTAATATTTCAAGGGAAAGGTAAAAATAATGTAAGGTGAGAAAAAAAAATTAGTACCTGATAGAGGAATTGGTGGTTGAGTGTTGAATAAATCTAGAATACAAAGAACCAATGAGACTGGACCAGTTGAGACTCCTTTTCCTCTAACAATTTTCACCAAAAGTACGAGATTCTGTATGAGAACCGTAATGAAAAAACAACAATGTGGATTTAGAAAAATGAAAACCAAATTTAACAAAAAAAAAGTCCTCTGGTGTGTAAGTGAACTCTCTACAAAAGGTGTTACATAGTAATTTGTCACCGACCCCGCATTCACAGATTCTATAGACTGTCAGTAAATTTTATTGACATATCCCTTGCATCATAATGCAAATTATGTGTCAATATCTTCCTCGTCATCTCAAGAAGAATGTTTCAATTTACTTCTCTTGGAGTGGACCCTTGCTTGCTTATGTTTATGGGTTGTTGCAGGACAACAATTGTTCCACCTACGAAAATCGCCAAGATTGCACTAGCCCTGGCGAAATCTTCACTCTGTCTCTATGTTGTACTCACACCGAGCTACTTTTGGAAAGTTTTTTAAACAACTCGTCGAAGCTTCGAAGTGTAACAACTTCATGGGTGGTCCTCGGGTTGGTTGATGGACCAGATGAGCTCGCATCTCTCCTTTGCGATGGTAGTTCCACCTTTTGTGCAACCTCTCCAAGGAGTAAACTCTTTCTCCCATATTTTATGGAAGCTCATCCTCCTATAAATACTTCCTCCATGACTAAGATCAGCTAGCTTCACAGTCCAACAATTCAATAGTGAGGGTAGAGAGTTTTTTCTAGAGTGTGAAAGTAGCCTCTCATGTAACTTATCATGGTATGTTTTTGAGTGTAGTTAACTTGATTATAAGAGTATTCTAGCATTATCCTTTGGGTATGAGAGAGAGAGTTGTTCATATTTTGGGAGATAGTATACGCGTGAATGCTTACGGGGACATGGTGACAAGACCCTTCAAGGAGGCTTATGACGTTAAGGCTTGGCTATAAGTTCTAGTTTGATTTATATTAATAGAAATCAAAAAATTATTTACTATATCGTATGTCGAAATGCGTAATGATAGATTGAAGCTCCTTTACTCTTTAAGTAGATAGCTTTTGTCATATTCTATTAGGCTCATGGTTGTGTTTTATATGTTGTTTTTAGGTACATGTGATTAGAAGAACGAAAGGGAGAGCAACACAACAGGAACTCCATCGAATGATGGTTTGAATGTAAGCCTTCATGACATCAACTTTCTAAGGAAATTTTCTTTGTTATTTTCTTTGTTGTGACTAGATCCACTCTAGGGCTAGAGGGGTTGCCGATGTCCATAGAGGTTACTTGCCTGCGTCACAAGTTGGTGACCATACTTGGGATCCTTTGTCTTTTGTATTTTTATTTGGTTTAAGTTTGTTTCGCTTGTTTATTGTCTCATTTACATTTGGGATGGATTTTTCATGTTCTAGGTTGTTTTGACCACTCCTCCTAGTCTTTCCTCTATCATGAGTGATAGGTTTAGCCGTCCCTCAGCTAGTTTTTGAACTTTTTCCTTTGTTTTAAGCTCTATGAAATTTATTTTATGATAGTTACGAAGATAGTCACGCATGCATTATATGATTAGGTGTGCCTTGTATTTTTTGGCATGATTAAGTTTCCTTACAGTCGCAAAGAGCTCTAAAATTAGCTCAGTGCTATTAATTGGTATACTTCGGAGACTACATCACCAAGTAATTATTTAGGGAGGTGCAACATTTTATTGTCAGTGCATGTTGTCCATTTTATTCTCACGATGATTCCTGCAAGTTTCAATTTTTAGGTTTTGCTTTCTAATTGGTCAGTGTGTCATGTCCTTTTGAGCTTCTCTTTTGCCTCTTTATTATGGTCAAATTGTTGATTGCTAGAATATTTGATTCCAGTTTTCATTCCCTTGGATCTTCTCCTTTCGAATTGTGTGACATGTTTAACACTCACATCTAGAGGTCTAGGCTAGAGATGTGTTCCAATGTCTTTAAACCTACTGGCTATTGTTTTCACTAAGGTTGTGTTCCTCCTATTGTGATTCGATAAGTGCTAGTACAGACTTGTGCTCCCTATACCGTTGTGTATATGATGGGAGACCCCACTAGGTTGCAATCCTGTTATCCATAGGAAACTGAGTCAGCCACCTTGCAAAGGTGATACACTGAACGCAACATTCAGGGAAATTGGTTGCTCATACTTCTCCATTTGTCGAGAGGTATTTTCTAGTTCATGGTTGCTTGGTAAATCTTATGCCTAGAGTTCTAGAGTAGTCACTTTCATTCCATTTCAACTCTTTAAAAGTAAAAGGATCATTCGAGAACTTGTCCTTTTGATATTATTTCCAATTGAAAGTGATAGAGTCACCTTTCATCCTTTTCTAGAATCTTAAAACATGAAAAGCCAAAGTTTTGTTTCAGTGTCTAAAAGTTAACTTCCCAAGAAATATTCCTAATAAAGGTTGACCTTCTAGTAATTCGTTAAAGTCAATTCCAATGACAGCATTTCCAGAGTCTTCCAGTCAAGGGTTTCCCTCGGAAGGGAATCCTGGTCTTTTTCCTTCCTTTGAAAATGCTGGTGCTCCTTATATGGCAGCATTGTCCCTCCCTGGGTCAACCATTGGTTTACCTATCTGGTTATTTTTGACCTCACTAATCCTGAGTGTCTCGACTCCTGCCCCATCGCCTCCTTCATTCGAATCACAGAATGATGATTCTAAGGTTGACCCCTCACCTTCTTCCCTTCTTTCTTCACCTTCCTCTTCTACTTTGCCTCGTGAAAGTTTAAAATCCAGTAACTAGGAGGCTAAGCAGAAGAGGAAGAAGACGAAGAAGAAGAAGTCAGTTAAGCAAGGGGCCAACCATGTGGCTATTACTCCAAATGAACTTCATATCGACAAACCTTCTGATCCTTCGTGGAAGGTCAAATTCCCTTG
The DNA here is from genome assembly GCA_000404065.3 of Pinus taeda. Lineage (NCBI taxonomy): Eukaryota > Viridiplantae > Streptophyta > Pinopsida > Pinales > Pinaceae > Pinus > Pinus taeda. The sequence goes on from APFE030129380.1 coordinate 38,520, forward strand.
CTGGTTGTGTAAGGGTGACCATCTCCTCCGTGATTGTCCTGGTATTCCCAGAGTCTTAGAGATATGGTCTCAAAATGTGGATTAACCATCCCCATCAACCTTTGGAGCTCATGTCGATGCTACACTCTTGGTTAGTGATGGTAAGAAGAAAGGGAAGATTAGGTTTCCCTATAGGTTATGTGAAGGAGAACATATTCTTCACATTTTCCCTCTTATGCATAAACCTTACAAAGTTCTCGAAAACCTTACGGCTCCACAAACCTAACTCCGTATTGGTTATTAGAGGCTTTCTTCTAACTCCCCCATTGGTAAAGAGATTGACTTGGACTCATCCCTTGTCCATACTGCTCTTCCTGAGCCTAAATATCTTGTTTCTGTTCCTGACCAACCATTTGTCAAAAAGCGTGTCAACTTGGATTCGCCTCCAATTTCTCTCTTTATTCCGGAACTGTGATCATATTGCTTGTGTTCTTATCCTCTCTTCAGATTCTCATGAACTGAAGAGTGAACCTCCCATCCCAGCTATTCAAGAGAGTCCATCTTCTATTTTTGTAGGGCATGGGGGCAATAATATGATACCCCAACTAAGCAGTGCAATCATTTCTTTCGATTGGAGTCACTTGACTCCTTATCGCCTCCCATCTTATGTGCCTCTCCAGATTACAATACAAGCCTATAATATGGTATTACCTAACACTATATTAGATGAAGGTATGTCTATTAGCATCATGTCTTCTACTACTTGGCAAGCTTTGGGCTCCCCATAGCTTGTGCCTATCACCTAAAATTTGTTGGCTTTCAACGGTGGAACCAGTGAAGCCTCAGGGATCCTTTCATAGTTTCCCATTACTTTGGGAGGAAAGAACGTCTATATAGATGTGTTGGTAGTCCAAGGTCCATTAGATTTCAATCTCCTCCTTGGACGTGACTATGCTTATGTCATGGGAGCTCTTATTTCTTCGCTTTTCCATGTGTTTTGTTTTCCACACGAAGGAAGAATTGTGACTATTGATCAACTATCATTCATTGGTCACCAGGCATCTCATTTGCAACCATTATCCCCTATCAGCTCTTTTTTGCAAGAAGTACCTTCCTTGCCACAGGTTAATTATGTGGCTACTCGTTCTGTCTCCGCATCTGTTGATGATCAAAAGGATGGTATAGTACATTATGACATGCATTCCCGATCTGTCTTTTGTACCAAATGACATGGATTCCTCTCAGAGCATGGTCCTTCTATCTATTGAAGACCTATTGGGATCCATGTTCTCATATGGTCCATGAACATATGTCGGAGGATAGATTGTTCCTGTGTCAACCTTGTTAAAATATGAATCAAGATGTATAAGGATAATTCTTGATCTTGTCTGAACCTCATTAAAAATTTAAACAAGAGATGAGAAGAGTTCCTTGTCTTGTGTAAACCTCATTAAAAAATGAAACCAAGGGTACGAACATAGTTCCTTGTCTCGTGTCAAGCTTGTTAAAAAATTAAACAAGGGTCATGAGGAGAGTTCTGTGACTTGTGTCAACCTCACTAAAAATTGAAACCAAGGGCATGAGCATAATTCCTTGTCTTGTGTCAAGCTCGTTAAAAAATGAAACAAGGGTCTTGAGGATAGTTCATTTATTGTGCCAACCTCATTAAAAAATGAAACAACTCCCTTTTCCAAATCGATTCTTTAATTAAGATCTCGTAAAATCCAAGTTGAGTCTTTCGAAGATCTTGAAAGTGAACCTTCATTCCATCCACCTAGTTGAATGCAATGAAGCTTGGGCGGCATGTACCTCAATTTGAGTCATTATGCTAGGGGCATGCAAACTTATAGCAAGCATAGTTTTTCATTTCAAGCTTGTGTAAACATGAAATTGAATCTGAGAAGAGTTCTCCATGGTTCAATCTTGTGTAAAAATGAACCCACAGCTGATTTACGTCTCATGATTGTCGTTTTAATCTTCTAATTTCTGCTAGATGAGACTTGGTTGTTTCATTCCATCGCCACCATCTCTTTGGCTGATCATATGATTTCACTTGGTTTTTTATCCTTTCTTGAGGGACCGCAATGATGAGTGGTTTCATTAGCCAGACTCTCAACCATTAGATGTTTTGAACAGTTCCACCATTGCTGGAACTAGTTGCTACCCTTTATATCACTCGTTCCTCCAGGACGATTCACCTTTAAGCTTTTTTTGACTCATAAAAGATGAAAATATTACCAAGTATTTTTGCCTTTTTGACTCTTTAAAGAGAATAAAAATGGGGTGTTCAGTTTTAGTTCTTTTCCAACCCTTTAAAAATGAAAGGATTGACTAGTTCTTGTCACTTTGAACTCGTTAAAGGTTGTGAAGTGTCATCTACCCAGTATATGTTTACCCCTTTTAAAGACTAGGAGAGATTATTTAAGAAAAAGGTATAAGTTGATCTATCATGGTTAATAGGTTCCCTTGGGTATTTTTTTCTACCTTTTCGGATCCAAGGGACAAATTTACGAAAAGGAACCTTTGGAGTTTTCTTTTCCATGTCTTTTTCAGACTCAATAAATATGAAAAATAGTCTGAGTTTTACCTATGTCAGACTTGTTAAACTCTGATGACATTAGACTTGTCATTATCACGAAACCGAGCTTCTCCTTCCTAGGGCTCATTAAAAACTAAATAGGTGAGCTTTGCCCAAAGGAAAAACTTAAATTACAAGAATATGTTATCCCCTTCAAGGTTATGTTTTAGAAATCATTGCGGTACTCGCCAGAAATTGTGGGGGGAAATTTGGAAGTAATCTGTTGGTTGTATAAATTTCGGAAGCTTGTCACTCTTGAACATCAACACTCTTTCTGCTTCGTGTCGTTGTGGGATATTTTCACTTTATTGCTGGCCTTATGGGTTTTGGGTCATCCATTTTTCATCACTCCATCTAATCCCTATTGCATCGTCATGACCTTGGATCCCTTGGTACCAAAAGGATGCCACACTCAAGAGTCGTGTCGTCGATATGTTCAACAACTTAATCCTTCTGCAGCTTGTACCCTTACACATCTTCGTTTGAATCTTTGTTTCATCCACATTCATTTTTTTCCTTTGTCTTGCATCGATGATGTGGGAAATATTATGGCCCTCCTTCGACCGATCGCTTCCTGTTGACCTCAACTCATTATCGGGGAAGTTGATCTAGAGACTCCTTTCTGGTACCTTGGAGCTTGCATACCTTAATGGCAAGTTCTTCGCATTCGATGATAGGATTTCATCATTGGCCTTTGATCTGGTGTTTTCATGGTTGTTTGAATTCAAATCATACTTCACACTTCGTGCATTGTACTAGCGATACCTTGAGAACCATTAACATTACTGGTGGTCTCTCTCGTGCTTCTTAATGGTTTTCATCATTCACCGATAATCAAACAATTTTCTAGTATGCTGAACTTCAACACATCTATTCGAATATTAGATTTTGTACCTTCATCGGGTTGGGTTTCAAGACCCTGGGCTTAGATTACACAAGTCCAGGTTGCATGGATTGATTCATGATTGTATACATGACTCTTTTTATTGGATGGTTGTGACCATACCTGAGTCCTTCATATGGTCCTTTCGATTGGATGGTTGCATCCATACCACAAGTCATTTATATCTTATGGATGGCTACGCCCATGGCTTATGTACATATATGTCCTTTCACTATGTACTCATGTATCAGAGAAATCAGTTGTCCTTACGTTGTACGTTATCTGCAATGGTGTTCAGTTTCAAGTATGGATTCATAAAGAATTTCACCCATCCCACTCTCTCAGCCTTCATGCTTTAGAGGGCATCTGTTACATAGTAATTTGTCACCTACCCCTCATATCCTAATTCCGGAGAATGTCAGTCCATGTTATTGACATCTCCCTTGTGTAATATTGCAAATTATGTGTCAATGTCTTCCTGGTTATCTTAGGAAGAATGTCTCAGTTTACTTCTCCTGGAGCAGACCCTTGTTTACTTATGCTTTTGGGTGGTCGTGAGATATAAATTGTTCCACCTGCAAAGATGGCCAAGATTACACTAGCCCTACTGAAGTTTTCGCTCTGTCTCTATGTTGCACTCGTGCTGAGCTACTTTTGGCAAGTTTTTTAAACAACTCCTCTAAGATTTGAAGTGTAACAGGTCCTAGGGTTTGTTATTGCATTAGATGAGCGCACACCTCTCCTTTGGGATGGTTTTTCCACCTTTTGTGCAACCTCCCCAAGGGATAAGCTCTTTCTCCCATCTTTTATGGAAGCTCCTCCTCCTATAAATACTTCTTCCATGACTGAGATCAGCTAGCTTCAGACTCCAAGAATTCAATAGTAAGGGTAGAGAGTATTTATTAGAGTGTGGATGTAGCCTCTCATGTAACTTAGATTGGGATGGTTTTGAGTGGAGCTAACTTGATTATAAGAGTATTCTATCATTAGCCTTTGGGTAGGAGAGAGAGAGTTGTTCATCTTTTGGGAGACAGTATACGAGTGAATGATTTCAGGGACATGTTAACAGGACCCTTCAAGGAGGCTTACGACATCAAGGAGGTTGTAAGTTCTATTTTGACTTATATTAATACAAAGCAATATCTTATTTCCTATATCGTATGTCAAAATGCGTAATGATAGGTTGAAGCTCCTTGACTCTTTAAGTAGATAGGTTTTGGCGTACTCTATTATGCTCGTGGTTTTGTTCTGTATGTTGTTTTCAGGTACAAGTGATTAGAAGAATGAAAGTTGGAGCAACACAATAGGAACTCCATCGAATCTTGGTTTGAAGGTAAGCCTTCATGACATCAACTTTCTAAGGAAATTTTTTTTGGTATTGTCTTTGTTGTGACTAGACCCACTTTAGGTCTAGAGGGGTTGCCTCTATTTATAGAGGGAACTTTCCTATGTCAGAGAAAGGTCAATTGTTGAGTGTCTATAATTTGCGAGTTCAAATCCAACCCACACCATATTTTATGGCATTGTCATTAGGGAGCGGGTGTAGATAGAGACACTATGATGCATGCATGAATTCCATGTGACCAATACTCACACCAGTGAAACAATAAGCGTGACATGAAAGAATGATTACACAACAACAATTCGACTTCGAGGTTACCCTCTCCACATTGTGTAGAGAGGAGCATAAACAAAAAAATTACATAGGGTAAATGTTTAGGTGTTTTAGGGTATTAATATCTACATGGTGTACTATTGGATCGCATCATTGCATCCAAAATGTTCACTAGAAGAATGACTCCAACCTTGTGTGACTAGTGTATGGCATTTGTTGAGCTGGATTAAAATGGTTGGGAGCTCATTACCCTAGATAAATTGTTTGGTACACCATACAATTCACATGAAATAAGGGCTTAAGGCTATGTGTGATGAGGAAATGTAGCCATCATATAGAGCACCTATATTACACAAACCAAATATCACATTTTCGAAATAATAACACCGTGAGGGTTAGAGATAGGTGGAAAAATTTGGAGGATCTCTCATTGTATAATATTGTGATCCAACCACCATCATACCAAGATATTTATTAAGCTAAAATGAGTCAAAATATTTCGTTAACATTAAACCATGAATTATATTAAAAAGGATATGGAGAATGTTAACATGCAAAATGAGATAAACTATTTATTAGAACTTCTCTAAAGTCATGACAGACAATTAAGGAAAAATTACATCATATAGGAATTATATATATATAAGATGTTCAGTAAGGTGTGTTGCAATTAAAGGAAAGCACATCATAAATCCAAGTTCACTATGAGGAAACAACACTTGATCCCTTATAAATATTGTTCTAACAAGATAAAACAATATAATCCATAGAGTAAGTAAGAAATGAGTACTAATGTAATAGGAAAGAAACAACATTCATTGCATTATGCTATTGATGAGAATGGATAAGTTAAGTATATAAAAAGAAAATTGATAGTAGTGAAAAGGTTTCTGACAAAAAAACTCTTTGAGACGATAGAAAAAACAATATTGAAGGTAGTGGTCGATATGCACGATCCCTACGAGCCCTGACACAATCATAGCTATATCCCAAGCTGAATCAATAATACTGTGATACGGTATCAATGTAATCCAACCACAAATGTAGTACAAACTCTGCATATATTTTCTTTGCAAAGTAAATGGGGACCTGCTTATGATATGATATGTATCCCCAAAATCCAAGCAATGTATCATAACATAGGGGGACACATCTTCAATGCTAAAGAATTTGAGTGGAATGAGACCAAAATGTCTAGCACAGTGGTCTAGAGAGATGTCGATCAATGCCCCACAAACATCATTGTCCTTTCAGATGATTTTCTCTACATCCTAAGTATGTGGGCCTCTAAACTCCAGACTCTTCATATTCTATATGGAATGTAGGAGGTGGCTTTGTGGGCCTACCTCCTAGTATGCATTGATCAACCTCTCCATTCTCTCTAGTCAAACTACACCTACTAGGTGACCTACCAAGGATTTTACCCAACACTCGTGTGATCCATGTATGGTGGGCCCTAATATAATCCAGTGTAGTAGTGGCGATAATTTCATTCAATGGGGGGATTGATAGCATAGGAAAATCCTCATCTTTGCTCAATTGAGTGTATGCAAATCATAAACATAATTTAATAACACATTAATTGAAGAGGATTTAAAAACTAAAGATAATTTCAAGATAAAGAAATAAATTTTAAAGAGGATTTAAAGATGCGGGAGGTGTACTTGTAGTAGGTGAATAAGGTCCATTATCGATAACATTTTCATCAACAATTCCAAACACGTTGCCTCTCACACTATGATTGGTGGTGGAGGAAGGATCTATTAGTGGAAAATTCACTTTGGTTGGGCTACATGATCTATCATGAGCTCACCCGTGTATAGTATATTGCCTCACACTCGGATGATTAGTTGTTGGGGGCATATAGGAGATGCTTATACATATTACATATAATACATATAATACATATAAACTAATTCAACAAAAAAATGATGACCAAACAATTACAAATAATACAAAACTACTAAATATAATATACATAAAGTAATGCAAGAAAAAAATGTTGACTTACAAAGAATATTGAGAAGAGAACTATTTCTAAACTCAGGTAGAATAATGTAGCCTAAAGTCCTAAACTTTAGATACCATTTTTTATAATTTATCAACGAAATTATTGAGTTTCATGTAAACACAATTGTAACAGGTGATCAAATATAACTTCACACTTTTTCTCATTTCCAAATAAGAATTTTATCATATAGAAGATATATATAAGATAATATATATATATATATATATATATATATATATATCAAGGTAAACATACTTGCAAAACTAATAAAATTTTATACCAACCAAAAACTCCTTAATGAAAGTTCTTATAATGTTTGACATCGACACCTGATGCGTACTAGGTGGAAACACATGAAGACAATGTTTCTAATATAACACACTACATAATGGTACTAATTATAATAGAGTCAAAATGATTTTATTCACTTTAAATGCAATTTTCATCATGGATTCATTTTATGTACCAATGATGCAATGTTGAAACTTGAAAATATCTATAAAGTTATATAATTATATAGTTAAATATTTTGTATGTGTGTTACATGCTATGTTATGTTCAAAACTAGAGAGGGCTAGAGTATGTATACCTTCATAGACTTAGCAATCAAATCGATGGGCGGAGTGGGTCCCAGTCCCAAAAAGAAGGGGTCCGTAACAACAATTTGGTGTCGCTTAGTTGGAACCATGAAAAGGAAAAATAATAAAACAAATAATAGAAATATAACTATATATATTAGAGTATAACAGTATAAACAATATATTTTATGACCCATATATATCTATATAGAATATAAAAATATATATATATATATATTATATAAATATGTTATGATTACAATTATATCTAGTTAACATAACTACATATAGCTTTAGATTATAATTTCTATCTTGGAATTGTCATTCGACGTGTCTTATTAGTGTTCACCATATTTATTTATAGTTCATGATTAGTTATTATATCATACCTCACTCACATTGAATTATTTTGATGTAATGTTTAGGGAAATAAAATCTATTGTTTACCTAATTTATAAAATCATTACTCAACTAATAGATTTAATAGTGGTGGGAAATAATAGATAAAGTTTTCATGTCATTAAAATTAAGATAATTCTACAAATATGAGTAGTGGAAAATTTAAGGAAAATTATAGTTTATAGATCTAAACTCGAGTCTTGTAATGATGTTGAGCATTGACCATCTTATGTTATTATTAAGATAAAATGATGTTAAATAATTACAAATCTATGTTATATATATATGAATGATGTTATAGATATAGTTAAATATATATAGTTTTGTTATATATAGTTATATATCATAGTTATTTAGAATTATGTTATGTGTGTGTGTGTGTCTTAAATGGTGTGTTATAGTTATATTGTAGTTATGATATATATAAATTTATGTTTTATTATATACATTACATGTTATATTGTTATAATATATATTATACAATTAAATATTGTGAATAAAATATAATCTAGGTAAATTTTTTTTTGGGTTAAGCTTGGGAGGACCTTCTTTTTCTTTTTATAAAAAGAAAGTTTACACCACATATATAGAATATATGGCCTCAACATTTACAATGGTAAACCAAGTCTGTTGGCCACCTATCTTTGTTATAAGCCATCCAAAAAAAAATAAAGTATTAAACGCTCTAACCAAGCTATCTACATATCAATTTCATGATAAGGGTCTACGTGTATATTTAACATAAGCATGCATATTTAAAAGTAAATGCTACCTGCAAGAACCAAAAAAAGGACAAAGATATTTCCTTTTCTTGTTGTTCTTTTGAGGCTGACTTAACCGGTGTCGGGTCCTTGGTAAAGTCACCAGGCATCTCAACTAGCTCGATGATGCATGGGATTTGACTTTGGATTTTGCCTAGGCAGGTGTCCTGCTTGTGCAGCTAGAATTGGATCGTCTGCAATTTTTTTTTTTTAGTTAGGCATGTCCTGGAGAATGAGTGCCATCCCCACTGAAATTTGCTCCATTTCCTTCCCCACAAGGCTCTTCATGAGCCAATATAGATAGAGGGTCTATTTAAACTATGTGATTCTGCCTCTAGTATTTCTTGGATCTGGAATTACTACTCGCCAATTCTCCATCTCCTCCTCGAATTCGCCTTCCTGTTTTATTTCCCCCTCCCAATATTCAAACAACTTGCAGATTCCAACATATGTTCCATCCCTGTAGGCTACCACCACTTCACTGATGAGGTGTTCTACAGGTTTCCTCCCTCATCTTGGTTTTGAGGTGCTTGGGTAATTTGCTCGAGTCGGCTACCTCTCCCTTCTCCTGCATCCTCTTCGTTTTCTCGGTCAGGCCATCTCTGCTCTATCCCCTACCTGTTCAAAATAAAAATGGATTAGCTCTATGTGCCTTGTCTCATGCCTCTCTACCATAATTCAGGTCACCCACCCCTCATACAGACAAGCATAGTTTCCTCTACCCATGTGTGCCTTCTTGTTCCCCTCCATCCTTTCCTGAGTTTTCCAGTGAGGTTGTGTCGTCCCATGCCCCAATGCACAGTAATGTTGCACCAATCCTCTGCCTAGTAAAGCTTCTCCACTCCTCTATCAATCATTATGCCATCACTCATGCATATTGTTTTCCTCACCACTTGCATTGTAAGTCTGCTTTCCTCGACTATGCAGAGGAGGAGCTTCCCATTTCCATACACATTCAACACTCATGGCTCTAATAGCCAACCCATTGAGCCATATCACAGTCACCCCTAGGCGAGGTTGTGCCTACCCCTACCCCTCTACATAGTAATCTTGTGCCACTCCTTTGCCCAGTAAAGTGGCCAAACTCCTCTACAACTCACTCTACCATCGCTCATGCATTACTTCTACCTCACCACCTACATTATCATATAAATTCTCTTGACTACACATAGGAGGGGATTCTCGTTCTCATACCCACTCACCACTCATGGCTCTCATAGCCGGCCTTCCAAGCCAGGCCACAGTCACCCCCAACCGGTGTTGTTCTCCCCGACCTTCCCCCTAATTTCCCTCCCATGTCATCTCCTGAACCCCCCAACCATAAAAAAACAGAGTTTACATAGCAAGGGACTTGAAAGAACAAGAAATATACCCGAGATAGCTCCGATGATACTATCAATGGCAGCTCCATCTACTTGCTCCCATGCTCCTCCCTGCACGAACGGTTGCAACAATGTCATTCTCTGTGTCCCAAATTCCTTCAAATTTTCACTCTATCTTACCCTGTCTCATCAGCTATCCTTCCTTGCACACGTCACCTCCTCCTTTTTCCTAGCCATACCTGCAATTTCTCCCATCTTCTTTGTCAATCTCCATGTGGGAGGCCACCACACCCATCACCATGAGTGTGTGGGGTGTGATGGGTGGTACCCTGCCATTATACATCATAACTATCATATCTGTTCGACATCCCTTCCTACCTCGAGCACACACCTCGATTGGGGATAATTTAGATAATATCTTATTTAGGTTTAATTACTTATTTAAAACAAATTAAACTATATTTTAATATAAATTAATTTAAATTTTTAATAGAAATGAAATAAATTCTTATTTGAATAAATACAAGTTCATCATGAGGAACCATATTCATTATGTCAATCTCAAGCTCCTACTTAATTTTTTTATTTTTTATAGTTTGGTTGTTTCGCTTTTGGAGTTTTTTTGGCATATTTTTTGTCAAATTTTTTTTAATTTTTTTTTCTCAATCAAAGAAGCTTCTATTATATTACCATGAAAATAAAAAATACACTATGATTTTCAATGAATCTTCCCACTTCACTCTGAAAGGATTTGTTATCTAGGAGAGTCAGAATATAATGCATAATATTTTTCCAATGAACCTTTATGTTTAGAGGGATAAATACCCATATAGATCAAAAAGAAGAAAAATGAGTAAACATCCAGTAAAATTCTATCAAGGTGGTAGCTGATGATTACACTGGGATGAATTACCAGTGGAACTTGTCATTCATGCATATAAAAATAAATGTCCTCCACTCTAGCCTCAAGTTCATGCAAATAGTGATTTGTCTGCCATGGAATTTTATGCACATCAGCGAGTTGTTCTAAGATCTTTTACTAGCTATACTCAATATCATTCATCTAGCCCATTAGCTTACTTCTATCCTCATATTTGTCCTCAAGAAGCATACCTAGGTTGCCTTGGATTCCCCTCAATGGGTTAGTTATCAAATCTAAGGTATGAGGTTGGTTGACATGACTAGGTGAGCGAGATTGGTCCTATGACTTTTTTCCCTCTCTATCCATAGTTTCAGAATATTCCTAGTTTTAGGTGATCTCTCTACCTTCTCATGCCTGAGGCTAATGTTGATACCTTCCTCCTCTGTTCACAAGGAATCCTTGCATGCAATAAATTAACCCAATCTTGCATAATAACATTATAAAATGCACATCGAATTCTACCCACCAAAATACTACACAAAAGATCCAATGAAAGCTGGACGAGATGACGCGCGACTGACCCTACAAGGAATGAGGAGGGCCACAATACTTGAAGACACAAGAATATAAACGGGGTGAAAACATCCACATCTTGAGTCGAACCTAATTGACTAGAGAATCAAGAACCATAAAGACTTAACACAGGCTCTCGTTTCGCCAATTCACCCAAACATTTTCCTAACTCAGGCATACCTTACTCATAAGAAATTTCTTGAACCCAAACTGATAGGAAGCATGATTAATTAACTCAAGAGAGATACTAGGGAATATAATTCACACAAAAGCATAAAAAGAACAATTATAGATCTTGGGGGTCCATGACCCTCCTTATACCATAACATTAGCTTAAGGACTGGACAATAAACCTGATAAGGATTGTCATGAAATTCTTTCGTAAAGAAAACACCCAATTTAGAACTTGAAAAGGAATCCATACCTCCAACTAATGAGAGCCCCCACGATGGAGACTAGGTACCCCTAGCTACTCGCACCTACTGCCAATGTCAAATCCACAAGTTAGAGAGAATATATATGTGGAGTTCGTAACGCTCTTTGCAGTTCATAGGCCAACCATGTTGAGAGATGTTGGATATATGTGTATGAGAAACCTGGAACTAAAATTCCAACTCTCTTTCCTTTCCTAGAATTATGGTTGTCGTTCAACCCTCTACGTGAGCATTCTTGGAAACCCAAACAATGGCTTCCCTCTGAGGTTCTCCTACTCATCTCCCAATTCATAAAACTCATTTCACTTTGTATACCCTATACAATAAATATGCTCAGAGCCTTTAGAGGATTCTTCGTCCAGACCAACCATCGATAAATGCCATTTATGGCATGTTTCATATTTGATGTGTGGAGAGGGGAGGTGGCCCGGAGGCCCCGTTTCCAAAGGAATTATCAGCCCCATGGGGGGAAAGTTGTTCGAAATTTAAAATGCATTTTAAATAACATTTTTTTTTTTTCAATTTATTTCACTAAATTCCTAAGAAGAAACCTAGAGGCCTAAAATAATTAGAAACTATGGTTTTTAAAATTCAAAATAATAGAAAAATGATAATAAATAGTGTACCATTGTAATTATTAAAAACTTACACAATCAAATGACAAAAATTAAAAACTAGATTATAGTTTTTTGTGGCTTTCAAGGGTTTTCTTGGGGGTTTTTTGGTGGGTTTCGTGGTGGTTTTAGTGGATGTTTTCTATATTTTTTTGTATGGTTGGTTTTTAATTCAAATTAATTTATTTTATCTTTTCAAAAAAATAAATAAAAGAGAAAAAAAGGATAAAAAACCTACCTTGGCTTGAGCCTCTCACACATTAGTGGGACAACTAGGTAGTTGGGTTGAGGCATTCCATTGCTAAGAAACCCTTGATTGAGCTTTAAACCCCTATGGGAGATTTAAACCCTAGGTCGAGCTTAAAACACTTTGTTGAGCTAGGAAAGCCTAGGTTGAGCTCCTTTTCCCTTGTGGTCTATGCAAAATCAGATGTGTAGACTGCAATAGGGGTTTTAAAAATTCTTGATGGCTCAATCATGCTCTATGTGCTAAATCAAGCTCTATATCTCTATCGAGTGATAAATCTTGATTGATCTTCTAGTTCGATCACGGGTTCAACCATAGCTCAATTGAGTTGTTAACCATATCCCAATTAAGCATTTTTTTTAACCCTCGATCAACTTAGCTCTTAGCCCTCAAGAATCTTGATAAAGAACTTAAAATTTGTTTCAACAAGTGCTTAAAATGGCTTAATTGAGTTCCCTTTTGTTACCTAATGAATCCTCCCTTTTCCAAAAAGTGTAACCCAAGTTCATCTACGCACCATTTAACATGCATTTGTTTCCATCTATACTTATCCTTATCTTCCTGTCTAGCATTAAATTTCTCTCTAGTAATGTTGTTTCCTCGTGGCGGTATTTTTCTCTGTAATTTTTGAGAATTTTCGAAGGTTACAATTGTGACCACTATTTGTCCGAGAACTTGGATTCAATCACTTCACAATTTTGCAGACAACAACGAAGCCAAAAATATTCACATTCTATTTCCCATCATTTTCCCAAGAGAGAGAAAAAAAACATTTATTTATTGCAATAACATTTCTTTACATAAGTCCACCAAAGCTAGTCTTGGCCCCACAACCATTGTTTCAAAATTCAATATTTACAAGTAAGATAAAGTATTAACTTCTACAAAAAGAAATTACGCGAGGGGTATTACAATTTACCAATTAGAATAACAAATAGACCCATTTTACAAAAATTGAGACAGTGTTCCAACTCTAAATAAAATACGCGAGACTCTGAAAATCAAATGAAAAACAACTATTTCACATACATAAAGAAGAGAAACCAATTAGTCTTTTATATAGATTACCAATTACCCATGGGTGTTAATATTTCATTTTAGTCTCAACCATTAAGCTTTAGGTTTCAATATTTCTAATTTACAAGTGTGTACAATGTAGAATTACATGGTCTGATTGAAGAAAAAGATGATTTTTTTATAATAAGTCCAAATATCCACTATGAATCAGTCTAAGTTTATATTGAAGTCTCATAGTAATTCAACCTATTAATATTGGAGAGTAAGAGAGACAATGTATGATGTTTACTACAACAACTTGAGCTAAAGATTTAAATGGTTTACGATTTCATTTTAGTCTCAACCTTTAAGCTTTAGGTTTCAATGTTTCTAATTTACAAGTGTGTACAATGTAGAATCACATGGTCTGATTGAAGAAAAAGATGATTTTTTTATAATAAGTCCAAATATCCACTATGAATCAGTCTAAGTTTATATTGAAGTCTCATAGTAATTCAACCTATTAATATTGGAGAGTAAGAGAGACAATGTATGATGTTTACTACAACAACTTGAGCTAAAGATTTAAATGGTTTACGATTTCAACTGTCCTTTTCATATAATCGATATGAAAAGATGAAAAAACAAACAAGGGTGATAATAAGAATAGTACAAGAAAATATTTTGATATTGATCACAATGAAGACTATTTGTAATCGACTACGTTCGTATTAATTAGATTTTCTATCATTCAACTCTATTACATTGTCTCTTTGCACTCAATTTTTTTTTCACCGTTTTTCATCATTAAGTTTATTAACAATATTATCTTCTCAACAAACTGAGGTAACTAAGAAAATACAAAATTAAAATGACAAGATAAACCTCAGATTAGTTTATCATATTTAAAATTATTATATTAATATTATATGTTCTTACATATTATTAGATAAAATTAATCATGTGTTTGATAGATTTACCTTGCCTACACACATCTAAAACTAGCCTACACCATGTTAACTCTGGATGTATCAAGATCTGATAGGAATCCTTTACTCAAGTCCTACACTCAAAAAAGATGTTTGCACCTCCAAATATTTTATCCCTCTAGGCACTTGATAGATCCACAGTAAAGATGGATCTAGGCTAGTTAAAATAATAATTGTTCTGACCTTTAGTATGGCTCCTCTGTCCATCATAAGGGACCAAAGAGCTTAGTGATGATGGATGGAGGAACCATCCAAAACATTGGAAGAGTCACAAACTCTACACAATTCTAATCCATAAATCTCCAACAACAATAATAATTCTTTTAAAATAAATATTAAATAAAGGTTTTCTTCAAAGAAACAATATTTTTTTAATAATTTATTTAATACGCTTAATTTTTGACAAAAACATGAAAAAATAGAACCTTAGAAATAAATATTTAAACAATAACCCTTTAAAAAATATAATATTTGAATATTATTAATATATTAAGGATAATGAAATAAGTTAAAAATAAAAAATCAAATAATAATAATATTAGTGAATGAATTTATTAAAATAACAGTAAGAAAATTTTGAAACAAAAAATAAAAATTAATGGGTGATATAAGAGAATTTGAAATTTCCAATGGGAGTTGAAGAAACAACTAGCATAAGCAATTTTAGTAATGAAGGACAAAGCTATTAAATAACCAAGCCTAGATCCAGGTTTAATATATCATTTTAAAATGATTTAAATAAAAAAAAATGTTTATATCGATTTTAAAATTGTAAAGTTTATTTTTTAATATAATTACCTTTTCGTTTTAGAGAATTGAGAAATTATATAAAAGAATCCGTTAGAGACTTAACCTGCTACCAATTAATTGAAAGTGAAATGAAAATCTGACTACTAAAACATTTCCAATAAAGATTAATTAAAAACACTTTTTGATGAATAAAAGTTGTTTAATTTATTTAGATAAAATAATTCGCAAGGGTGGTTATCTTCAAAAACCATGGAAATTATTTTAAGAAAATAAATTATTAAACAATCACCCTTTAAAGATGTAAATTACATTATCTAATACTATTAAAGGAAAATGAGTTAATGTATAATATGATAAATCAAAAAAAAATGGTCAAATAATGATATTGTTATTTCAATCCTATAATTTCTATTAAAATAATGATAAATTTTTTTATAAATAGAAATTAATATTTAGTTGGTGATACAAGAATATTTGAAGACAGCAAGAAAAAATGACATTGTCTAGGGAGCTTATAGATTTTCCCATAAAGACATTTCTTGTAGAAATAACAATTTTTTTTCCAAAAATTGAGCCATATGAGTCTTTAGATGTTTTTTTAATATGGTGGAAATTAATTTAACACCATAAAATATCATAGAGTTTTAGAGCTTTAACTCAGATTTACCAAACATTTTGGGATTTTTTCAAAATCTTGTTAGAATTTCCACTAAATATTGGGAAAGTTTGTGGCCTCATTGGAGTACTCTAGAAACAATTAGCATAAAGAAATTGAGGAATGAAGGGAAGAGATATTAAATAACTATATTAAATAAACTGGCCTAGATCTATCCTAACTTATCTTGTTAGAATTTCCACTATTTATTGGGAAAAATTGTGGACTCATTAGAATACTCTATAAACAATTAGCATAAAGAAATTGAGGAATGAAGGACAAAGATATTAAATAAATTGACTTATATCTATCCTAACTTTGAATCTAGTGTGCACATAGAGGGATTAAATCTCCCGAGGTACAAACCTCTTCTAGATTGAAACGAGATTTGATCCCTCTCCAAACTTGGTAGTTAGATCCATTGTTATGATGGATATATGTTGATATTAAACTCTTCATATTGTTGGTATGTCTCAACCCCATACTTATCTTGGAGTCTTAGCCAATAAAACCATTAACTTCTTTTGTTTTCTATAATTTTATTTGAATTTCCCTTTATATGTATGTATATATATATATAGATACAGGAAATTTTTTAAATAGCCCATCTAATTCACAGTTTGAAAAATTTGATAAGCATTATGCACATTTTAAAATCATATGTATTTAACAGATAAATAAAGAAAATATGGGTAAAATCCCATTAAATTGAAATAGTGGTATGTTTGAATGCATAAAACTATTCAACTCCCTGAAAAGATCCTTAAGTATTTGAACTTAAATTTAACAACTTAATCTTATAAATTTTCAGAAATCTTTTTATGATTTTAGGGAAAATTGACTAAAAATAATACCAAAAAAATGATTTTTTTCATCCATTATGATTATTTACTAATATTAATACATTGAAAATAATATTTGTACTAATAGTGAAAATAATATTAATATAATATAAAAGCATAATGAGGCTATTATATTCTAATTTTTATTGGTGAGAGATACTATTTAGTAATACATTATAATTAGTAATATGAAGTATATTATAGTCAGTAGTGAAATATATCAATATAATTGAAACAGGAAAGAAAGATATTATATTTTAATTATATTAAATTAAAGTTATTATCTGGTAATGTATTCTTAATTTATAATTTCTTTATCCAAAAGAAAAGATAATATATTAAATAGGTGTAGTGTAACTTATAGATGAAATAATTTTTTTTACCAAAATTTACCAAAATCTTACAATACAATTTGAAGATTTTGTTATTTTTTAAAATACCGATTTGAATGCATAAATGCATTCATCCCCTTGAAAAACCTCGACGCACTCAAATTATGTGGTTAAGGAATTTAAGTCACTTTTTACTTTTTCTAATTGTCATATTATGACTAAAATTACCCAGAAAAATAATCCTGAAAAAAAAGTCATTTCGACTATGAGTTAGAAAAAAACCATTTGGTCTATAAGTTAGACTATGTATCTATTATATAGGGAGATATACCTTATTCATATTATTTCATATTGTAATTAAAACGAAATGAAATTAACCTCTTTTTTTATTATATTAATAATGTGTTGACTCTGAATATATTAATTTCAATGTACTAATATAAAAATAGAGTTTGATTATGAAGGAGTTACCTATCAAGCCTGTAGTGGTTTGGCCTCGTGGCCGACAGACAATTTGCTAAGTCCTCCGTTCACGAGTTCCAGTCAAATCTTAATTGCGGGTTGGGTAGTTCCTCCTAGAGGTTACAGTGGCAGCCAGTGGGATTCGACCCCTTATAACGTGAGTACAATACCACTATCGTTGCCGATTTGGCTAATCAAAAAAGGAAGGAATTACCTATCAAGCGTTTGATTTCAATAAATTCTTGCAAAATTTTAGAAAAATAAAACTAGAATAACCTACCTGAAAAACTTAAAAAAAAATATCCCTAAAAACAACTCTACCAATTACTAATTATTATTATAATACTTCGAATTCCCACCTTTCTTATATATCCTATAATTTTCTATTTAAATCGATACTTATCATTTTAGTCATTAATTAGTCTTCATCTTCATGTTCATGATTCTCCTTCTTATTACTTATACAATTTCGATTTAGTTAGATTGTTCTAGCTCTCTTTAATTTTCATTGTTGTCATTGACAATGCTTGGATCGAACATTTAGTGTTTCTCGTATTTTGCACTTTTATTTCGAAAAACACAATAAATAAAAACGAAATTAGTTGGCGGAAAAAAATATTCATTAATTAATTTGATTTTTCCTTGGTTTATGAGACCTATAATAGATAAGACACTCTAGGATGAAAACCTCACTATTTGAAATTCCTGGAGAAAAAAAAATCATCTATACTAAAACCTCACTATTTGAAATTCCTGGAGAAAAAAAAATCATCTATACTAATTGTTTCTACCACTTGGGAATCCTAAGTGAAATTCATGGCATATATGGTCTTGCATGGTTGTTTCTTAAGACACTTATATCACTAATTAAAAAAATATATGAAATACTTTAAAATCACGCCAATTATTCCACGCCAATTATTCAAATGAAACCTGTAATTTCAAAAAACATTATACCATATTTTAAAGCAAATCAATAAAAAATAATCCACGGTTTTTTAAATTTAACAAGTGATTTGAGACTATTATTGTTCGAGGTATTTAAAATGATGTATTTAAACCTTTCTTCAATGTTATGTAGTGACATCATCCAACTTACTTGATTGATGGACAGTGTGTTGTAGTCACACTTATTATTCCAATCGAGTTTCCTAAGTTTAGTTGACGTGGTCAAAGTAATGACTAAAATAAAATAAAAATTTAGGAACAAGTTATTCAAGTGGAGGAAGTGTTTGGAATGGTTAAATGGTTAGAATTTACGTTAAAAAGAAAACAATGTTTAAAAAAATTATTTTTTAATTAT
>APFE030129393.1:0-20241 GCA_000404065.3 Pinus taeda
AAGTCAAGTCAAGTCAAGTCAAAAAGTTTGAATCTTTGATTGTAATGGGTGCATGACCGGCTGAGCCCGACACCCAAAGTCTCGTCAAAGTGTTAGTTATTGCAGGTGACAGTGAACAGGATAAAGTTCACCAGAGAAGATGAAGAAAGAGATCAAGGAATTGAAAGCACGAATTGACATAATAACAGAATGGCTACAAGGAAAAGAGAATGAAGACCGAAGACATGGATGGAGAATGAGGAAACAAGTTAGATGGAACCTATTGCAAAAGAAATGGAATGCCAAGATGATAAACAAGTTCAGAGAACTTGAACAAATACATATTGCTTTGTTGGAAAAGGAGAGACTCAAAGGAATTGTCACAACAAAGAGGATTTGTTGAAACCCAGAAAGTCCATTGTGAAAGATTGGTGCTTGAAGCATCAAATGAGGCTGAAAGGTCTTGTATTTTAAAAACTGACAGCTTGTTTGTGGATGCAGGAAATTTTAAAGATTCTGAAGGTGAACAAATAACTGAAGTTGTTGATAATCATCAAATACTTTCAGATGTCAACATGAGTAATATTGCAGCAGAATTAAAATTTCTAGAAGATTGGTTGGATAATCCAAAGCTAGAATGTGACAATATGCCTTCAAATCAACAAATTTGGTGCAACAGAAGCATATAAAATGATGATAAAGTTGAAATTGAAGAAATGAAAATGTTGTTGGAACATGAACATATTGCACATATGGAAGAAAAATGTCCAAATGTGGAACTTGAATGTAATCACAATGAATTGTTATTCCAATCTTGTAAACAACATCAGGAAGAAAGATTGAAGGACCAGCAGCAAAATAGAGTTTGGAATCCTGGAGGTAGAAACTCATTGAGACTTGTCGTTGTCACATTACTACAGAAAAGTGATAGACCTCATAGGTAGGAGTCTATGAATTTTTCTTTTCTACATCGGGAGTCTAATGCAAGAGCATCCTGCTTCAGAAAATCATTGTATATTTGGTTGACTTAGGGGGTGTGATGTTTTCAATTTATTTGTATATTTTTAATAAATTGAGTGAAAAATGTGTGTGAGGTTTTAATTGTAAATATTCTCAGTTATGAGAGAATATGAGTGATGATAGACTTGTAAAGATCTCACAGAGATCTTAGGGATTAGGGGATCCTAGAATAGAGGATTAGTAGAGTTAAAAGTGGAATTAGAGGATTATTTGGATGAGATATTTTAGGGATCAAGAGAGATATTGTTGGAGTTTCTTAAGGGATATAGAACCTACTTGGGTTCTAATCCATTTGTATAAATTAAGAGGAGCCCATGAGGCATGGAAGGGGAGAGAAGTGTGAGAGTGAGGAATGAGAAGTTCTCCTGTAAATATTTTGTCTTTAATAAATTATATTTGAGAGTTATATAAATTCTTATATTATGGATTTTAGAGTTTTATTGTGTGTTTGATTTAAGTGGCAGAACCTATAGTTAGATCACTGCATCAAAGATTGGTTGCAGAAGTATTTCTTTGAAGAACAATTCAAAATATTCTTTGGTTCATTCCACATTGAATTTTACGAGTGGTTATCTAAGTTGACTGAGCATAAGACTTGTTTCAAGAATGACGAACCTAAGGAGTGGAACCCTAAATTGATATGGTAACTCAAGAGTATCAGTAATAATATCTCAAGGGTTGTTGATTTCTAGATCAATAGAATTTTGGGAGTATTTATCACTGTGTTTGCGATAGATGCGATCGTGTCCTATAGTGAAGCTGAACGAAGATTTTTCAAAGTACCATGAGGTAAGTTCTTAAGACCTTTTAATATATGAATTAAGATGCTACTGTGTGAAAAGGGGATTCTGCGAATGCAGTCAGATTAATGTTTAGACGAAGAGGAAATGAGCCTGAACCAAGGTCTACATGAATTGGAAAACGATACAGAATAGATCTAAATAATTTTATTGAAGCTGACTATAACCCCTTGCTAGGAGGATCTGAGAGTGAAGAAGAAAGAAGTAACCCTACAACCCCACGACATTCCCCCACCTGTCCTGAAGGCACATCGAAGTTAGGAGTTGAGAAGAATCATGTGATATTTGGGATTCCCCATCCATCCACCCCCTTACACCCCATCCCCCTCCCCATAATTCCACTACATCCCAACCTCCTCCCCCTCCACCTAGCCCCCTGAGAAGGATAATGACCGCTCACATTAAGATGTCTGTTTTTAAAGGACCGGGATTAGAGGATGCTGATCAGTTCTAGTTTGTAGCTGATGCAATATGGAAAACAAGACAGATCACTAGTGATGATGTAAAGAAGGTGCATCTTGTCATGTCTTTGCTAGAAAGAGTGCTAACCTAGTATATGAAGTACTCTGTGACTGACCTGACTGATTTATTGGATGGAATTAAGAAAGCATCGGTGTTAGAATTCAAGAAGCCGAAATAAGAATCACAATGCATCATAGAGCTAAAATAAATCAAATAGATGTTAAATGAATTTGTGTGGGGATTGGATCAACGATTCAAGGTGTTGATGGGTCAAGTAAGCTTTAATATACCTCCAGAATAACATAAAGAGTGGTTCATAGTTGCGCTACGACCACATATTAGATTACCTTTAATGCAATAGAAGATCGCAACTCAAGCTGAAGCATTGGAGATTGCAATTAAGCTGGAAGCTTTGTCGATTGGAGATACTCGTGCAGGAGTACAACAGATACATAGTCAGCTAGCCATTTTGACCTTGGAATTGCAAGATCTCAAGAAAGGTAAAGAGACTAGATCAGAAGTATGGTGTACGAAATGCAAAATAGAGGGTCATTATAAAAATCAATGCTCTTTGTTCAGAGATTATTTGGCAGGTGGAGTACCTAATCCAGTAAACACAGGCTTTGATGCGAGATTTGTAGAATGAGAGGCCAATGTCACTCTAAAGGATGCTACCTATTCTAGAAGTATGTACAAACCTCGAAGAAATTTTTTTGTAGCTTATGATTAGTATGCCATGATGAGAAAAATTGCCAAAGTTATGACTTAATGATGGAGCGCACTGCTGATATTTATAAACTGCAAGCTAAGGGACATACACATGAGGAGCCAGGATAGCATGCTGATCAAGGAGGATTTCAAGGACGAGGGCAAGGACGAGGAGGAGTTGGTCAAGGAGTGGCCAGATTATTTGTTACAACTATGGATAGGTCAGACACTTCGCAAGAGACTATCAGAATGCTACAACAACTTGTAACTATTGTAAGTCTTTTGATCATGTGATAGAAGAATTCCCCATCCTTATTGTGAATATGCAGAAGAAAAGAAACCAGCAGCCTGCATCAAATATCCAAATGATGATAGGCTGAGCCAAGGGAGGATCAACCGTGCATCGACATTATGAGAAGGAGCGAAGCTACAACTGGAAATGATAAAGCCAATGGGAAAAGGAAGATGAAGCCACATTAGTAAGAAAAATTACTAAAAAATCTCCTGCATTTGATATCCTAAAGGGAAAACAAGTATTCATGGAGGTGAGGCAAAGCTTTATGGATGGTGGAGCCTCGACCTCTACCATGCAACTGATTTAGAAGGATAACTACGAGATAGTAATGGTTACGACAAAAGATGTGGATCCAAATATTTTGAAGTCTTTCTACAAACTTGCATGAAGTTGCAGAGAAATCAAAACACTGTAGAGGGATTTTAGGAATTGATAGACTCTTGTGATCTTAAAGAGGTACCATAGAGTCAGATGCACATAGTGAATAATCTGCATAGACACAAGAAGTGGACTAGAAAGAAAATGAAGCTTACAACGCAAATTGGGGAATACGACATGGATCAGGTTATCTTGGATCTAGGATCTGATGCCAATGTCTTGCCGAAGAAAACTTTGGAATTGATGGGAAAACCGAAGCTACAATGGTCAACTATCTAGTTGAAGATGGCGAATCAACAAAAGATTTTCCCTCTAGCAAGATTGTAAGGTATCATAATAGACATTGATGGAGTATGCACTACCAATGACTTCGAAGTGATTGAGGTTGTGGATGACAGTAATCCCTACCTTGCATTGCTTGGAGTGGATTAGGAATTTGATAACATGGCTATAATTAACTTGAAGAAAAGGAAAATTATATTTGAAAGCAATAACATGAGAGTTATTGTGCCTATAAATCCATCGAAGGGAGTGAGATATACTGAACCTATCAGAGAAGAGTAGTACAAGAAGACATTGATAAGATTTATGAGATAACAACAAAAGAATAAGAATGCATTAACCCTACTGTAGATGGAAAACTGACTTGGGAGCAAGATAGTTCAAGCACTTCAAATTCAGAAGAGGAATTGGAAAACTCACAGAATAGGTTGCATGAAGTGTTTACAAGGCGATGTGCAAGGATCATTAAGGCAGTGCGCTATAAGATAGTTAAGGCATGTGATTTACCTTGATATGATGGTTTGGGGGATGTAAATATTTTCTTTAGCGATTACGAAAGACAGGTACCTGAATGTCAGAGATTGTTATCTCTGGATCAAGCACTAAGGGCTACTCCTGCTAGATTGTGGGGTACTCATAAGAATAATATAGGAGATTGGAAAAAATGTAGAAGGTTGATGTGGGTAAGATTCGATCAAGTAGAAATAGAGCTCATAGACAATTATGATGGCTAGAATGATCCTAGAGACAATATAACACTCTGTATGGCAACATGGGGAGAAATTCCATGAGAATAATGGATGCATGGCTTCATCCATACCTTGGAGACAATTCCTCAGAATTGGTATCTAGAAATCGAGCTTTGACATGGTACTACTAGCTGGGAAAAAATGGTTGATGGATTTATAATGACATTCAGATTTGAAGATGACTTTCCACATATAGATGCAGCTCTGAATACAGTTAAGAAGAATATTTTTGAAAATGAAGTTCCAGTTATCTGACAACCTAATTGGGCTATGCCAATACGTAATGGAATGGAATTCTATAATCTCACTCCTGAAGAGGATGAAGATCCTCGCAATATTGTCATCAAATAATCAGAAGGTCATCACTAGGTAATGGACCTGAGATAGAGATGTCTGATATAATGAAGCCATTGAAGATGAGGACGTTGAATATAGGGTCAAAGGCTAAAATGAAGTATGCAACAATAGGAGATTATTGGGATGAAGACATAGTCAACAAGATAACAGATCTCTTGCATGAACATTAAGAGTTGTTCCCTACTAAGTTTTCGGATATGAAGGGCATATTAGGAGATTTGGGAGTCATGAGAATTCCTCTGAAGCCGGATGCGAAGCCTGTCAAGTAGAGACCTTATAGAATGAATCCAAAATACAAGGAGAAGGTGAAAAAGGAATTAGACAAAATGTTAATAGCTGGGATAATTGAACATGTCGAAGAGTTTGAACAGGTAAGTCCCATGGTGGTTTAGGAAAAGAAGGCAAAAGGGGAAATCAGAATTTGTGTTGACTTAAGGAAATTGAATGCTGCATGCCTACATGACCCCTTCCCTACACCATATACATATGAAGTATTGGACAATGTAGGAGGAAAATAGGCCTATTCTTTCACAGATGGCTTTTCAAGATACCATCAGATCAGAATTGCGCCAAAAGATAGACATAAAATGAATTTTTCTATAGATTGGGGCTCTTATCAGTACACTATGATGCCTTTTGGCTTAAAAAATGCACCTGCTATATTTTCCAAAGTTTTAATTCTGGCCTTCAAAGAATACATACACAAGTTTCTGGAAGTATACTTCGACGATTGGATAGTCTTTGGTATATTAAAAAAGCATGTGGCAAGCTTAAGGTTGATACTGGATACGTGTAGGCAGTACCAGATCTCATTAAAATTGAAGAAGTGCATATTTTGTGCACCATTTGGTATTTTGTTGGGACATGTAGTTTGTAAACAAGGATTAATGGTGGATCCCGTGAAGATCACAATTATTGTGAACCTACCAACACAAAAAATAATGAGACAAATGCGCATGACACTGGGACACATTGGATACTCCAAAAAGTTTATAAAAGGGTATGTGTAGATAACTTCACCGATGGAGAAATTGCTGAAGAAAGATGTGACTTTTCAATGGAGCGAAGAGTGCCAGAAGAGCTTGGATGTACTGAAAGAGAAGATGGTAATTGCGCCTATACTAGTTTTCCCAGACTGGAGGATGGAGTTCCATGTACATGTTGATGCATTTTGCATAGCATTAGGTGTAGTATTAGCACAGCCAGGAGAGGGGGAAATTGATCATCCCATAACATTTGCAAGCAAGAAACTGTCCAACGGAGAAAATAACTATAGCATGACAGGAAGAGAGGGATTAGATATGGTGTATGCATTACAGAAGTTCAAGCACTACTTGTTGGGGGCACATTTCAAAATGTTCACTGATCACTTCGCATCGAAATATTTGGTGAATAAGCCTATTTTAGGAGGAAAGATCTGTTGATGGTTGTTATTATTTCAGGAGTATGACTTTGAATTTATAGTAAACCCAGGGAAATTGAATGTTGGACCTGATCATCTATCAAGAATAGAGATAGGAGAAGAACCTACAAATATCGAAGATAACTTTCCTGAAGCACAACTATCTGCAATTAGAGTCGCAGATGATCACTTCACGGATATTATTCAGTTTTTGACCACAGGAATGACACTTGCGAAGTACACTATGAAGCAAAAGAAGGAGTTGGTCATTTGAGCTGTTGATTTCTCTTTGATTGCTGAACACTTGTACAAAATGGGACCAGATGAAGTACTGCGTAGATACATCATTGAAGATGAACAATAAAGTATTATGACAAAAGCTCATGGAGGAGTTGCAGGTGGGCACTATGCAAGACAAGCCACTATGCATAAAATCTTGAGATCTGGGTTATGGTGGCCCACAATACATAAGGATTCAAAAGAATTCTATCAAGCATGCGATGTATGTCAAAGAATAGGAAAGCCATCTAGAAGAGACGAGATGCCGCTAGTGCCACAGGTAAATTTGCAAGCTTTTGAAAAATGGGCGATTGACTTTGTTGGACCTATCAGTCTGTTAGGAAAGAAGACTAGTGCAAGGTATATAATCATTGTAACTGATTATTTAACAAGATGAGATGAGGCACAAGCAGTGAGGGATTACAACGCAAAAATTGCTCCAAATTTCATGTTTGAATATATATTGTCCAAGTTTGGTTGTCTGAAGATCTTGATGAATGACCAAGGCACACATTTCTTAAACAAGACCACTAAAGCACTAACTGAGGAATTCGAGGTTTATCACCAAAAGAGCACTCCTTACCATCCTCAAGAAAATGGAATAGTGGAAGATTTCAATAAGATTATGGAGAATTCATTGACCAAGGTATGCAACGTGAACAAAGATGATTGGGATTTGAGAATTCCAGGAGTGTTGTGGGCATATAGAACAACATGCAAGAAATTGATACGACAAACACCATTTAAGTTGGTATAAGGAAAAGAGGCAATTACGCCTATGGAGTACATCGTGCCAAGTTTTATAATTGCATATATAACAAATATGGCAGATATTGACATTATGAAGGAAAGAATGTCACAGATACTAGCTCTAGAATAATACAAGTTCGTAGCAGGGTTCCATCAACAAGTACAGAAAGTAAGGGAGAAATCCTAACATGACCTGAATATTAAGAAGAAGACATTTCAAGAAGGAGATCTTGTATTATTATATGCCAGCAAATTCCCAAAGTTCCCAGGAAAATTTAAAACACATTGGTTAGGACCATATATCATCAAGTACATCTCTGATGGTGGTGCAGTTCAGCTCGTGAAGTTAAATGGTCAGTTGATTTTGGGACGAATGAATGGTGGCAAATTGAATATATATAGGGACGACTCTGTCCCTGGACCTTCACACTGAAAATTAAACGGTAGGAAGTGTTAGTGCTACCTGCAGTTGAAAGTGGGCACGAGACTATAAAATACTCTGCAGAAAGGGACTTCACTGAAGGAAGATTGCTATGTGATGCTTAAGAGTATGATGAAGTTCGAAGGAACTGCAACAAAGAAAAAGTAAATGTTCCAGGAGGAAAGGTTTGTCAAAGTTGGATGAAAATATGACCATTAGAAGGAAAATGCTACCATTAAAAAGAAATTTCCATTAAGGGACATGGGAGAAGAGCATTTATGAAGCACAATTGGTTGTATCTAGCTATATACCTGCATTAAATTAGAAAATATTGAAGCAGTCATAAGGCAGGAATTCAAATTCTTATAAAAACCATATCCGTTGCTACAATTGACACTTTTCCATAAATAGAAGTTAAGAAATTTCATAGAAGAGAGCTACTTTATCTCTGAGAGGAGTTTTTAAGAACTTGTTGGAATATTTGTAGAGAAAGGATTAACGAGTATTATGGAGGCATAAGGAGAAAAGGTACCCATGTCCCCAAGATGCCAGTGGTCACAGAGAAAGAAGGTACCCACAAAACAACAACCACAAAAGAAGCAGGAGAAGAGACCAGCTGAGGTCTTTGGGGTGGAACTTAGAACATCCCTGAGGAAGAAAACACAAATGAAAGTCCGCATGAAGAACATAGAAGATAAGGGGAAGAAGCTTGTGCAGAAAGGAAAGAAGCTGATCCAGCAGAAGGCACCTTAGCAGATCAATGATAGTGAAGAGGAGGCTAAATTTCAAAGCGTGGAGACATAGGATGAAGAAATTCTTGTTGTGCTCCCACCTTACATGCCACCAAGAAAACCAAACACCAAGCCAGTTAAGGAGCCAAAGGATGGAAAGTTTGATGTGTTCACTTTGTTGCTGCTAGAGGAAGTGCCATTTGATGGTGAAGTGTTGGGGAGGATCCCCCATCTCAAGATGGAAGACCGAGACTTTAACGACCAGAGAAAATATCCTCAATTTGAATGAAGTAGATATTTGAAGTAGGTTTGGTACGTAGAAAGTGGAGTCACAAGGCTAGAGCCATTCCAGTGGGTTGTAGGATTTCTGAGAGCAGGCCTCTTGAATACGCTAAAGGTGCCACACTTCATCTGAAGCACATATAGTAAAATCTATGTGCGACATCCACTCGCATTGGTACATGATGGATGCATTTGGGTCAGGACAAGGATCCCGATTGATGAGATGTTAATCAGAAAAATCACAGTGTTACCTCATTAGGGAAAAGACCCCACAAAATAATTTATGTGAAATAATAAGGACAAGGAGATGGCACAAATGATGAAGGAAAATTTTGGATTAGTGAAGAAGTAATGGGGATATGACATCAATTCCATTAATGAACAAGGAGTGCATTTTGCCACACACATCTTGGCAGGTAAGATAATGAGGAAGTGTAGGGCTAATGAGGTGCCTGCAACTGTAGTGTCTTTGGCCACACAGTGCAACCTAGGAGTCTAGTTTAACTCATTTGCCTATTTGTGCAAGGAAATTTTGATAGACTGCAGGGAACACAGGAAGAGAGGAAGACGTTCCGTTACACTTGGCTAATAATACTCATTGGGTTGGCTGCATGGAAATAACCAAAAGACTCACAATTTCCATCCGTCGAGGTGGATGTTTGTGAGGCAATGGGGTATGCCTCCCTTTGGTTTACTAAGGAGCTAGTGCGTGAAAAAAAAAGGATTTTCTTTGTGGTGATGGAAATTAATCTACACATGGTGGTGAATCAACATCCAAGGCTGTCACCTAGTTTATATAAGCAGTATTGTCATATTGCAGACTTCAAAGACTTCCACAGAGCCTATGTGAAGGAAATGAAGGACCCATTTGGAACATGGCACTCATTGCCACACTTTTTAACTGAAGATGATTTGCTTGCCATAGTACAACAATGGCTGGAGGAATGGATGACTCCACTTGGTGGAGTTGCTGGAATAGAGAAGGGTACCCTGTAGGATGTAGGTACAAGTGGAAAGGATGCAAAGATGGAAGTAAAGGAAACAAATAAGGAGCACGAGGAACCCCTCAGTGATGTAGGAGTATTAGAGGATTCACCTTTTATTTTTATAAGGAGAGACACAACAACTACGACAGACAAGAGGAAAAAGTAAAAAGCATATAAGTCCAAGGGCGCATAAGTGCTTGTCCTCACTGATGGGGACATCAACGAGATTGGAGAGAAGATCCAAGAGATCACAACAGATACCTGAGATAGAATTGATGATTGATATAGGACAATATTGACTGAAGTACAGAAGGGCATCGTGGATTTGAAGGCATTGCCGAAAGTAGAAAAACAACCAGAACAAATAGCTCAGCCACTGTAGTTAGAGAAAAGAATAGAAACGCAATTCAACGTTAGAATTTTGCAGGTGCCAGCTGGGGCACTTCACTGGTACTCACCAGAGGACAAAGGATGAGCCAAAGCATGGAAGACTATCAACATAAATATTTCCGTGCTGCCCATTCATATGCTACATGAATTCCATCAAAGTTTAACAACTCAACTACAGGAGCAGGAGAAGCGAACCTCGACGATGATGATGTAGGTGGAAAAGGAGAAAGATGCACTAAATAAGAAGTTGGAGGAGGTGGCTAAGCAAAGAGACGAAGCATATCAGCGACAAGAACAATTGGAAAAATCCATCGAAGATAGTTGCAACACAATCCCATATTTGAAGGTTAGTGAGGAGGAGCCACCAGCAAAAAAGGTCGCGAAGCTTGCCTTTGCGATTAAGGAATCAAAGAACACACTGGAAAAATAAAATTTGAGTATGAAGTGTAGAGCTTAGAGCTGAAAATAAGGATGTAGCCAACCACGCCACCAGAAGTGTGAGAGAAAAGGCAAAAATACTTAAAGGCAACATTGAAAGGCATCTCTGATAGAATGGCGGACTACAAGAAATTATTGGATGGTACGATGCAGATTTGGACCTCACTACAAGAGGATCTAAACATCCAAAAGATCGAGGAGGAATTATAGGTGAAATAGAAGCATCGAGACGAAATCTTGGAAACTATAAATAACCTACCAGTCTTACGAAAACTCGTCGGTATTACTAAAGGGAAGAACCTCCAAAAGAAGATAGATGATCTTCAAAGTAAGGAGAAAATTTTGCAAGCGAGGACTCATCCGTGGCAATATGACGCCCTTAAACTATCTCAGGTAGTGGATGAAAGGCTCAAAGAGTTGAAGAAAAGGGAGGCAGAAATACTGCAACAAGATGCTGGCCCAACCATAGAGGCATTGCTGGAGGAAGTGCATAAACAACAGAAGCAAATGGCAGAGGCAGTCCAACAATATAGTGCAGTCTACAATGGAATTGTAGCGAAAATCAAGGGAACCGAAGTTGAGTGACACGGGATGAGTCACAGGTGAGTGTTGCGGGCCTGTTGGGCGAAACCCAACTTGGTCCAAGTTTTGGGTCAAATACTTTGTATTTTAAGGAGCGGAGCGTGTGGACATGATGAAGTTATATTCATCACGCAATGTTTTAAGGGCTTTGGGGCGGGTCAAAGCCCCTTATCTTGTAATGGGTATTGGGTTTTAGTCATTGTTTTGTTAGATCCATAGTATGTGGACCATTGATTTGTGGTATTGAAACCTATATAGGTACATGTAATACTTGTTGAATATTAATCAATAATGTCATGAGAATAACATAAGAAAATTTAGTCTTTTTATCTACAGTCTGTGTTTTTGGGGAAGGCTCCGCAGTTGAGTGTGCGAAGGCCTTGAAGAGTCTGTAGCTGAGTGTGCAGACCACTTGCAGATGGGTGAACTGGTCAGGGAAGAGCATGTATTGAAGATACTTATTAATAGAGAAGAAGTTTTGGCAAAGCATTGTGTATCTTTTTGTGTTGATTCTCTATTTTTATTGATATCCTTATGAGTCATTTTTACTAAATTATGCAAAAGAATACATGTTATACTGTTTTCTATTATGTCTATGTGTTAAGTACCAATCTGTGAGATTAATTGTCAACGCAAATTTATTCATGTACATGAAGTTGTAGGAAGATATAAGACATAAGGGAACACATGGACAAAACAATGCGCATATCAATATGGCTACAAAAACCTGGTTCTGCAACCTCCAATAACCGCTTCAGGTGAGATTGTGATCTTCTTGCAGGTCGTTGCCAGAAAGGGCCAGTGGTTGAGGGTTTCGTTGGTGCACAGTATGTGCTGAACCTGGGTCAAGCCGCCTTAAACCAACACTTTCATAATCCTAACTTATCAGCCTCCTGGTGATATAATTAGAGAATGAGGTCTCCTTTCGAGAAGACACGAGGATTGACATTTTTATCATATTATGCCTTGAAGCATCTTTTATGAGATTTGTTGGCTAAAGAAACATCGCATCGAGTTTCATCCAAATGAGTCAAATGTAAAAGGTGATTCTCCTTTAAAAAAGTGGTAGGAATAAGTTCAACAAACGATGGCATTTCACATTTGATGGGGAGGATAGCTTTCAGATCGTAGACCAACTGAAAGGGTGTGAATCTGGTAGCATTCCTAACGAAGGTACGGCATGCCCACAAGGCAGCGTAAAGAAGCAAGTGCCAACGTAATTTGTGGATCCATATTATATGTTGAAGCATAGTCTTAAGAAATTTGTTAATAGCCTCAATCTATCCATTAGCCTAAGGATACTAGGGAGTGGAAGTTTCATGTGAAAGTCCCATCTTAGCGGTTAGTTTAGTCATCATATGATTCCAGAAATGCTTTCTATGATCTATAACTATTGCTCGCAGAACAACAAACCTAGAAATAACGTGATTGAAGAAAAAGTATGCATCCAGTTCACTCGTGTTGTTAAATGTAGGCATCACCTCAGCCCACTTAGTAAAGCAGTCAACAACGACAATGATATAACCATGCCCACTGTCCAAGTGAGGGTTACATGTCATAAAGTCGATACCCCATTTTGCAAAGGGACCAATAGCTACAACAGGATGCAGCAAAGCAGGTGTAGCACGAACCTTATGATCATAGATCTAGTAGGCATGACACTTCTGGACGATGAGAATACAATCGTGAAAGATAGTAGGCCAAAAGTAATGAGCACGTAAGATCTTTTGCATGGTAGCATTAATAGATAGATGTCCACCACATGCCCCAAAGTGGCATTCATTAAGGACTTTCTTGGTCTTCTCAAGGGTGAGGCACCCTCGTAAGATCGTATAAATACCACGAAGGTAAAGGGTGTCGCCGATAATGACGTAATTTCGGGATTGGTGTCGAATACGTCGCTACTCAAAGCGATGGGTATTAGGTCGGAAAGTCTGGGTCTAGAGATAGATTAGAAAATATCCATACCAAGGGTCAGATGACGATTCAGAATCAGGGGAAGGAAGATCTCATGTTAGCTCAACGAAAACTAGGGATTTCTTCGACTTGGATTTGATGAACTCTAGGTCGAACTCTTCTATACTAACGAACCACTTAGATTACTTTCACCTCGATAATTTCCGTGATAGTATATATGTCATAGGGCTGCAATCTGAAATGAACACAGTTTTCCTAAGAAAGGTATAATGGCGAAATATTTAGATGGCTTGAACGACTGCCAAAGCCAAATTTTCTACGTGAGTATACCTGATTTCGATATCGTACTCAGATAATAAATGGGATGTTTATTCTCTATATCATCTTATTGGAACAATACCATTGCTATAGTAGAAATGGTAGCAGAGAGACACACAAAATAGTCGCGCTGATAATCAGGGGTATAAAAGAGATGCCCGAACTAGTACAACTCTCAGGGCATTAAACGCTTTCACAGCAGGGTTGTCCCAATGGAAGGGGACCTCTTTTTTCAACAAGTAAGTGAATCCTTTGGTCAGCGTAGTGTAATTTGGGATGAACCTCCGTAGGAAGTTAGCTTTATCTTGTAGTCTTTTTAACTGAACAAGAAAAGAAGGTGCAGGAAAGTCAACATTTGCCTATACTTTTAGGGGATCAATACAAATTCCTTGTTTTGAAATAACAAAACCCAGGAGTCGAACAAAACCGGTGAGAACACACATTTTTACGGGTTAAGTCAAATGATATAATGTCTACAACAGAGGAAAATATCCCTTAGATGCATTGAGTGATCATCTTGATGTTTGGAATGAGTAAGGAGATCATCCAAATAGGGTTGCACGATATGTTTGATGTTGTGAAAAGCATTATCCATAACATGCTGAAACATGGTCCCATCATTATTCAAACTAAATGGGAGCTTTCAATAAGAAAAAGTACCCTAGGGACAAATAAAAGCAGTCTTAGGTTGGCCCGCCATGAGAATGTTGATTTGATTATAACATGAGAATCCATCCATAGATGAATAAATCTCACAGCCAGCATAGTCATCAACAATATGGTCAATATTTGGAGCTAGATAGTTGTCCTTAGGAAAAGAACTATTCACGTCTTGGTAATCAACACATACTTGGATCATGCCCTGTTTCTTCATGACAGGGACAACGTTCGATACCCAATAAATTAAAAGAATGGGGTATATGAAACTAGCTCGAAGAATCTTTTCAACTTCAGCCTTAATCCTGATAGCCTTCTTGGGATTGACTAGACAGAGGCGCTATCGGATGGGTTTGGCATCAGAGTACGTTTTAATCTCATGCACTATGATGTTTGGGTTGATACCTGACATTTCTTTATAATTCCAGGAAAAGACATCTTGAAACTCACAGAATAGGGCTCTATAGATCTCAATCTGAGACGAAGAAAAAGACACTCCAATGTATAGATTTTAGACAATTCCTGGTTTAATTGAAATATCAAGAGGTATGGTCTCTTCAATATTCAAAAGGTTATTTTTGGAGTCAATCTCATGAATGGAGACAAAATGCATAAAATGATCGACAAAATTAGGTAAATATATGTCACTGAGATTATCCTCAATGTGATTTGGTAAGGAAGAATGATGATGATGTTCATCCCACGACGTGTGATCTGGCATCATGATCTCCATGATGCTCTCGTTAGTAGAGAATACTCAAGAAAAAGGATCAGAAGATGTGCCATAATACAATGATTGATATACCTAATTAATTTAAGAGAAGGTGTAAGCCACACAAGCTGAATAAATGGCTTCATAATCTAGTTGAACGGGGCTAAGCAACATTTGATCGCCAAAACTTTGGATGTTATTTCCATTATGTACGATCCAAGGATCAACTACAAGAGTAGAAGATGATATCATGTTGATATAAGAAACCTGAGATGAGCTGTTAGGAAGGAAAAGACGAGGAAGTGAAAAGGTTCCCATAAGCGAAGAATCCTTCAACAATCCAACTCTAAGATGCTGATAGGAATGTAGAGTTTCCCCTACAAGAGGGATGCTTCCAGTAACATGAGAATCAGAGACAAAAAGGGTGATTTTATCTATGGCTAATATCTCGCCTTTGTGAGGAAATGAAAACATACAGAAGTAAGTCGAAACGATGGCAGCCATGGAATAAAACCATGTGTGTCCCAATGGAAGATTATAATTGAGAGGTCCCTCAATAAATTCAACTGCTATGGAAATGGTATTTCCCCTGAGTTCTACTTGAAGGGAATTCAAAATCCCACAAGGTTTGTACGTTCTTCCATTGAAGGCTTTGAATGTGGTGGTCGATTGACTCAGTTGAGGTGAACCAATCACCTTCCAGCAAGATGGGGACATAATGTAGGTTGATGCTCCCTCGTCCACAATAGAGTGATGAATTTTCTTACTGCAGATGATGACCTGAATTATAAAGTATAACTGAGCTGGAAGTTGAAGGGCATAGTTTTCGTGAGAGAAAACAACTAGGTTGGAATCCAATAGATCCACACATTTGGTAACTGATAAAAAGGCCTTATTTTGGGCAGGGAAGTTCTGCAACACTTCAAGAGTTGACATAGCTAATGGATACTAAGCCACGTATTCAACTATGTTATAATTTTGGGCAGCTCTTGAATGAGGCTTGAAAGAACACTTATGAATAATTCCCTTAAGAGGCTTGATAGTCATTTCCACAGGAATCAGAATTGGAGTAGGATCAGATGAAGGTGATGTTGAACTGGTAGGTTTGTCAGTAACCTAACTGTTCAGTGGATTCAAATTACCATATTCCTTGTTCTGAGTGGCCACCACATCATTAGATTTCAAGTTTGAGGAGGAAAGCATCAAAACTGTGTTCGAGGAAGAAGGGTCCCAGGCAACCATATGAGTCTCCTGATTAGGAAACAGGTCGGTCAACACAATGGGAAAAGTGGAATATTTAAGAAACTGATTCACTTTAGTGTGGTGTGGACAATCACATAAAGTGATCCTCGTTGCAATCAAGCATGGGCATCAAGGCTTTCGTTTCTCATCGGAAAACAAATTTGTTTGTTTATCTTACGGTGAGGCATCTTTTGTTTTCTTACCTTTTCCTTTCTTCTTGCTTACAGGTTACCGTTGAGACTGGCCTGATGAAATGACATTTATCTCAGAAGCAGAAGCTGTAGGGGGACGAGATTTAGGGTTTTAAGCAGACACGATAAGAGAAATACCAGATGGTTTACTTGCCGACTGCGAACTGGTAGAACCAATCACACCATCAACAACGAGAGATTCTTTACCAGGTGGAAGAGGAACAATATTCAAAGGTCTTAGAGCATTTGGTATCTTATCATAGAGTGTGCCAATTGGGTATAAAAAAGGTCCAAATATTTCACATGAGCAATAAATTTCTCTTCGGTCACGACTCCAACTTTAGCCACATCTTCTGTTATAGGGGCTAACAGGGATTTGACAAACCATTCCACTAACAATTGATTAGAAACATAAGTCTTGACCAACCGACGATGACATCTCCACTGATGAATGTGATCTAATATGTGAGTGGAATATGATTGTTTGAAGTTGGTCAAGAGTTCCGTTCTAGTTTCGTATCTGATGGGAAACTGAAAATGTGTGAGGAAGGTAGTGGCTAAAGTGTTGAAATCATCAAATGAATCTCTCGGTAATTCAATATACCATTTAGCTGCGGTACCTGTAAGTGTTCGTTGGAAAAGACGAATTCGAATAGAATCATCATTAAGGGAGTTTGAAGAACATCATATATGATATGTCATAATATGTTTCAAGGGTCTTCTCCTAGATTCCCATTGAATTGTGGGATATCAGAAGCAAATTTAGTGGGAATAATTAGCCATCATGGTGAATGAGCGATGGGGACTTTAGTGAGCTGAGTTAAGTCTGGAAATTCGAGAGTAGCCATAAAATGAAACCACCAATTAAATTCTGGAGGAGGATGGTCTGGATATGAAGGAATAGCTTGAGCAATAGGCAATTGCATCCCTGGATAAGGAGGGTTTTGATAATAAGGAACTTGGGTACTAGGATAGGGAGGATTTTGATAACCAGTATACAAGTGACCTTGTTATCTGACCCCAGGATGAGGATAAAGGTGCTGGAATAGTTGGGTTTGGGTTTGTTGGCCTTGAAAAGGTGCTTGAGGAATACCTTGATATGGTCCATACTTTTTCCCGATGTGGTTTTACATTTCCCCATGGTAAGGTGGGTTCGGTTAGGACTGCACCATACCATGAATAAGCTAACCTATCAAAACTTGAGGAGTACCCTGTGCAAGTAGTTGAGAATGCAAGGTACCTTGTATAGGTTGGGTAAGCGAGACCTGGGAAGTGCTAGATACCAATGGAAAAGGTTATGATGGAATGAAAGCCTGTAAATGTTGGATCACATGTATTTGAGCTTGTTGGGGTACTGATGGATGGATAAGAATTTGAGATGAAGATGGTGCACGTTGAGGATTCAAAAATCAATCCCAAAATGAGCCAGGTTAAGCGGGAAAATTAGGTTGCCAAAGACTAGCAACCATTCCAGGATAAGGATGACTATAATAAGGCTCATTACCAATTTGAGGTATACCAACAACATGTTTCTACCCTACCAAAGGAGGAGGGGATGATGGAGGCAACTACGATCTAGATGGAGGGTACCCAACATAAGAAGAGTTAGGTTGTTGAAGGTAGCCTTGCCCACTGACATGAGGGCGAGGTTGTTGCTCGATCATGTGTTTGGATGGAGGAA
The DNA here is from genome assembly GCA_000404065.3 of Pinus taeda. NCBI lineage: Eukaryota > Viridiplantae > Streptophyta > Pinopsida > Pinales > Pinaceae > Pinus > Pinus taeda. The sequence continues at coordinate 18,010 of APFE030129393.1, forward strand.
GAGGGGAAGGCTATGTGGCATTCATAAGAGAAGTACCAGATGTTATCCCTGAATTAGATGACATGGGGGGTGTCCAAGGACTGGAAGATGCACTAGAAAAGGTACTAGATAAATAATGATAACTAGGTGGGATGGGCAGGCCACCATACATATGTGTTTTTGGTGATGTTGCAAACATAAATGAGGAAGCAACATTTGATGTATCAACCATAGTTGCAGACATGGGCTAAGAGGTTGGATTAGTTTCAGTCATCGTTAACAATTCCAATGAGAATTTTTGAAAGAGATCCATAGGTAAGTCCAAGGGATAAGGTAAAGGAGTTTGTTTTATATTCTGAAGAGGAGGAAAAGGATCAATATAATAAAAATGGGGTCCTTACCAATGAACACGAGTAGAAGGACGAGGCTCTTCCTATGGGATCTCTTCAATACTCGCAAGTTCGTGTGGAAGAGGTTCACCATCAGGTCCAAGATATATAGGTTCTATATGAGACAAAGGAAGATAGGAGGAAGGTCTTGAAGTAATAGGTGAATATGGATGAGGCTCCCCAGTTAAAACAACCTTAGGAATTGAAGTGTCTGACTCAGGAAGGTCAGGTTCAATGACCTCAAGCAACAAGGTTTCGGGGATTTCTGTTTCGATTGTGTTAGTGTCACTGTCAAGAGTAGATATAATCTGAAGCTCATAATTCAAAGGGATAGATGATTATGACAGATAGCTATCAAGAGGTGGGCTAGAGGTAGTTCCCGATTTAGTAGCTTACATCTTCTTATTCTTCTTATGACGGCCAGGAGTAGCCTCTGGTGGAAGAAGATGCTTATTTTTCATTCTACATGAATGACAAGGTGGGGGGTTTTTTTCTTCCATGTTGGATAATAAATTTTATTAACACAAAAAAAGGGTGATCTAGGCATAAAGGATTACCAAGCAACCATGAATTCCAATATACACCTTGGTGAACCAAGGAATTAACGTACGACATCTAATCTCGCCAAATGATGTGTTCGGTGTATTATGGTATACAATGCGGAAAACTCAGTGACCTATGGATGGATATAAAACTATAGGGGACTCCCAAAATATACTTGACAGTACATGTGAGTGCATTCCATAGTAGTGTTGTTTAATGTGTAACCGTTTGATGAGAGCGTTCCCATATACTTTACATGCGTGGAGCACCATCTAATATACCCAAAGGTATGTGGAGAACGATCCTATACACTCACATACGTGGAATGGGATTTCACCACCGGGATGCAGTGCTGGAAAACAACGACAACCCCTAAATTTAACAACGCTGAAACATGTCTCTAGCCTAGACCTCTAAATGTTTGCGTTAATGTTACAAATTCTCCTTAGTTTGATTCAATAAATTTTACTGTTTATCTTTGATTAAGTTTTAGTTTTGGGCTCACCACAAATTTCACTTGAATATCCTAAAATGAAAATATAGCATGAGAAAATGGAAATATTTATCTTTCAATTAAAATATAGCTAAGGAAGGGAAGAAACAATTAATATGCAACAAAAAACATGCAATGAACACGATGCAAGATGCAATTTCCCTTTCAATGCAACTGTTCCTATATCAATGCACATACAAAACCATAAATACCAATGCAATTTTTTTTTCTTTTCAACACACTTAATTTTCGAAATGAAGAAAACTAAGATGAAAATGTTTAATCACTAATTCAAATACACCTTTCATAATGAGGACTAAGACAACAATTTATCCAAGCGACCAATGACCAACCAAAATTAGTTTGCAAGCGACCAAATGATAAGAACAAAGAAAAATCAAAACCAATTATTACCAAAGGCAATCAAACACAAATGCAAACCAAATGGAGGCTTTAGAGAGTCCACAAGACACTTACTGATGCAGGGAAGGTCAGCTGAAAGTAGGTTTATCAAAGAGACACTTAAAATAAGGGGTAAGTTTTGTGCAACAATAGGGGCCAATGCTGGTGCAGAAGAGGCACCCGTCCTTTGTAACATAGGTGCAGAGTGGGACCAGTTGAGGTGCAACACTCTGTTAGAGGCACTGGGCATGCATTGGTCCAAGGATAGAGGATTCCAACACAAAAATTGCAAAATAGACTCAATGAAATCACCTCCTAGGTCTGTTCTTGGTTGGTTAAAGTAGCAAAGGTATATCAAGGAGGTAATCAAACATAATGAACAAAGGAACCACTAAGGGAATACATCGTTCCCCAATAGAGTCTCCA